>CANSNZ010001507.1:505000-789627 GCA_947646795.1 Beta lomatogona
TATAGATTTCCTCTTTGTTCAAATTTTAAAGAATCTAATTATAAACTACCTATTTCTTTATTCCCTCTCTCAAAACTCATATTTTCTCACTCTTTTCCACACAAACCTCCATCTATTAATCTCGTTCAAACACTTTCTAAACACTTCAAATCATTAAACAAATACATAAAAGCACTTCTCTTTTTAAAAGGCTTACTTATAGTTCAATATTCAAGATTCATACAAACAAACGACCTTGGCGGAAAAGGTATAAATTCTGAGGGTCTTTTTAATTCATTCTTCTTATAGAATTTCGTCGTTGTTTACCAACGCGTGATTTCATGATGTAGATCTCTAACAATTTTCTCGATATTCATGTATATATTTTTTTTACTCCTTGTTTATGATTTGTATTCTTTTTATGGTGATTTTGATTATTTTCTTGGATTATTTTTATTATCATTTGATTGTTTTTCACCTTGTATATAGCTGCAAACAAAGATCTAAATAAATGTTATAACTTTTACTATTATTGTTAATTAAAGTGGTCACAAATATTAGATATTTGATGTTAGAAACCAACTTTTACCATTATTGTTTTCTTTTAGGTTCCAATTAATTGATCAAAGCCTCTATAGTGCTCCCTCTTAAATTTTTCGCACATGTTATATTTTGCTCATTTGAGGAAAATACATGACAAACATACAAAAGAATGTGATCGGGAACACATAGTTCTAGAATCTAGGTGCTCCAAAATTTGTTAAAATTGATTATTTGTGGAAATTGATTGTTGCAATTTAATATGTCATTTAATTAAGTGAAGACCTTCAACCCTAAATTTAGAATCTCATTTTGTCTTATAAGAGACCGCCTACTTTTGATTTAAAATTAGGCAACGACTCAGGCTCAATATTGAAAAGAGAACAGATCACCTATCTGAATACAGTGGCTAGCTAGTTTAATATATTCAGTAACTAGCTAGTTTGATCTATTTAGTGACCAGCTTAATCCATTTAGTAATCACATTCTTTAAACCATTTAGTGATTAGTTTAATATATTTACTGACTACTTTATTCCATTCGATAAGACTATCGGGTTATTTTTTTAAAATTGTTTGTTGTAGTTCGAGATTCAAAGGGAAACAAGGAAGAAGAAGATAAAGGTTGACTAGGTTGGTGCAAGATATCTAAGAATAGTGTTGGGTTAGAGTGAGATTGAATGAGCTTTTTAGGAGAATGTAGGCTCATGTTTGTCTAATTTTATGTTAAAATTCTAATAATTTGATCCTAGGAGGTCCATTTGACCAGATTAACCAGGTTTGGACCGGTCTGGAACAAAATTAGCTAGATATGTTCAATGCAATGTATAAGCTTGATGTTTAAGGAAAAAAAATGATAGTGTTTGAAAACTTAATATTCATATGATATTATAAAATTCAAATCTGGGAATTGGGACGTTAATATTCCATCATGAATCTAGTGTTTAATATAAGTAATTTGAATTTCTGGATTTCAATTCTATGCTTATGTTTGGAAAGCTATATGAATTTGAAATTCAGTATTGAATATTGTAAGAGCACTGGGATTCAACATTTAATTTGAAAAGGAAAATTCAATTAGAAAAAGGAACAATTTATATGTTAAAGAATATAATCTAATATTTCACAATTTCACCATAAGCCTATTTACACTGTAATTTTTTTTTTTTTTTTTTTTTTGATAGTTTGGTGTTTTATATTAATATGGTCATTGTAAAGACTAAAGACCGAGTTACAAAAAACAATCAGGCCTAAGTAACAGGAGGCAACATTTCCATATGCCCTTGGCCAAGGCCCAAGAGTACAGAAGGTTATCTAGCAGCTAGCTAATAACAACCATTACATCAAAATCAACAATTACGTACAACCATGCCACAAAATCATCTTGCCTGAGAAGACCTTGCTTTGCGAGGGAGTCAGCCACCATATTGGAGTTTCTGCTTCGATAAACAATGCTAATACCTGGAGACGAGATCATGATGCTACGGATGAAATTTAAAGTGAAGTTCAAACACCATGGCCCAGGGCAAACCCCATTACAGCAACTAACTGCGTTGGCCGAGTCCGATTCCACAATCAAACGAGAGCAGGGAATGTGAGTGGAAACTAACAAAATTTTCAAGGCTCTATGGATTGCAAACACCTCGCATGATTGATTTCCATGAGGGGGATAGGGCTTGAAAATAGACATTTAAATTTTCCATCATTCCAACGAAGGACTCCACCTATGGCTGATTTTGAAGAGAGGGAATTTAACGAAGCATCTACATTCCATTTCAAGGAATTTTGCGGAGGGGGTAGCCATTGATGATCAAGAGATGGATCGGAGGAGCTTTTGACAATTGGAGAAGAGGATGGCTGTTGAAATATCCTTGCAAACAGGATGGATTTCGAAGGATATCATCTGAATGATACGGAAAATCTTCTGCCAACCCTTTGGTCCACCACGAAAGACGCAAGAGAACAAGGTTTTGCAGCTGAGGCAGATTATTGGTCATTGGATGCATTCTCTTTCCATAAGGTCCACAATACGATGAAGAAAATTGCACAGCATACTTTTTTGAAGAAAGGTTTGCGGCACAGATGATACCACTGTTGAAAGGCTTCATAGATGGAAGAAGGTGACACCCAACTCATTACTCAAGCCCTAAAGATGCAGCCACCACAAAATGTGCATAATGAGTCCGCAGGTGGAATGATGCCAAGATGAGCATGCTTGTCCTTCGTGTTCAATTTTTCTTCTAAGGCTAACCATCTAAAAATTTCAATCCGAAATACAACTAAACCCAAATCCCTTTGAAGGATTTATTAGAATGATGTTGCCTATTCTTTGCTTGGAGACCAAACAATAGAATCAGGGTCAAGAGGAGAGACTAGAGAGGGCAACCTGGTGCAAGGAAGTTAGGAGAGCTTGATGCTCCACCAGATCTTGTGGACTAAGGGGCCTTTTCCATCCCATACACCATTTCCACTCAAGCCCGTCCCAAAAACCATATGAAGCGACATTTAACTTATTTAAGCTTATCTAAACTTATTATCCTTATACTTATTTTTTTATAAGGACTAAAAATAAGGTGAACAAACCATGAATGTTTGAAAATATTTTTATCAATTACCTAGATAAAACCCTTTGTTAGCTTGTAAAGGCAAAACTACCTCCAAACATACTCCCTCCATTTCTTTTTAATTTAGTCACTTTAATTTATGGGATAACCCAGGGAGGAAGTACAAAAGTGTAGGAGATAAACTGAAAAGGTGGAGAGAGAAACTAAAAAGTGAGTTAAAATATTAAAAAGTGGATAACATGAATAGAGAAATAATGGAAAGGTAATGGAACATGTTACCAAGAATAGAAAAAACAACACTGTGTAAATTAAAAAGAAACAAACTAAAAAAGAAAGTGTGTAGATTAAAAAGAAACAAATGGAGTATGATATACCAGTAGAAAGCTAGGAAGACAATTGTTAGGCCACCATAAAATATCAAAATCTATTGCAATAGTTGACAACCAAAAGCCATTGAAGGGTACTCCCTCCTTTTCTTTTTAATTTGCTCACTTCACTTTGGAGGACAACCAAGAAGGAAGTCCAAAAGTGAGAAATTAAAAAGTGAGATAGAATAACTAAAAAACGGGAGAGAGAAATGATAAGTTAGGTAATTATATTAAAAAAGTGAATTTTCTTAAATATTAGGGGTATATTATATAAGATGAAAATTCCCAAAAGAAATTATCTAGATTCACCATAATTCCGACCACTCTTGCTAGTACACACAGATTGCAGAAATCCCTATTTCTTTGATTCAGCCTGTAGGCTACAAAATTCATAAAATATCCCCTTTTTTCTTAGGAGCTTAACAAGTATACTTCAATTGGTAAAGTCCATGATACAGAACACGAAAATTTTAAGTACACAGCCATTTTGCAGAAAGCGAATATCCATTTGCAGCTCTAATAACTACATAGCCAGATCTGGCAAGAATATAAACAAGTAGAATGCAGAAATTTCCTTTCGCCAGACTACTATAGCTAACCAACCGAAACAATGAAAGATCTTAGAAAAACTAGGGAACCCATGAGGTTGGATCAGCCTTAAAGTGGCGGTATTGCGTATCTCCTTCCTTACTGAGATGCCTGCAACAGTTCTTTGATATCATAGCCCTGGAGCTGCAAGTAAAAGAAAAAATTAATTACATATACAACATGAAAAGGTTCCAAGATCCATTGAATTATCATGGTAGTCGTTGAAAATTATCCTAAAAGTGAAGCAAGTCACATAAAACTAGAGGACAGCATATATCACTGTTCTGAGAAGTCCTATGTTCCTCACTGCAACCAAAAAACAAGTACGAAATTGGAAGGAAAAAAATATTACGAGCTCGAAGGGTAAATTTACAAGTCGTTTGGAAGCGGTGAATCACAAATAATAAACATTAGCCTCGTGATTTCATCAGTTGCGTCAATCTAACCTATAAATACGAGAAGACATACAGGGTTTACCTGTAGAAAAGTAAGGAACAGGATAACACCAGAATTCCAAAAGGCGTGAATAGTGATGGAAGTCATCAAATTGCGAGTTTGAGCATATGAAAACCCCAACGCAGTGCCTGCACAAAATTACAACCCTGCTATGTAAAATTGCATGATAATTTCACATAAATAGAACTCAATGGCCTCTTTACCAAAATCTAAGCCAGTATATTTTCACATGGAAAATATTAATAAATCTTAAACATCTCCCTATTTGATTATCCAGCACACTATAATCTCTACATAACTGTGAATATATAAACTAAGTTTTCAGCAAACTACGTAAAGCTACAAAGAAACTGGAAAACACAATCAGTTCAGAAGCACTATAAGACGCAGTTTCCCAATTGAGAAATTGATTGTTTTCAACGAGATTCTTGGGTACAAATGGCACCATCTCAATCAATTGCTTAATGAGACAAAAATAACCATGGATTTGACAATATCTATAGCTCTAGCTAGTTCAATATGTCCTAATGACTTTGGCATAATGCAAAACAAGTAGCCGTATATGAAATGAGAATAAGATAGACGGGAGATACCAAGAACAAACAATTGTGGGAACTGTCCAGGAGTTAAATGAGCAAGTGCAAATACAGCAGCACTGATTGCCACAGCTACCGGAGTCGGAACCCTGCAGACCACAAAATGACAGGCAATTATTTGATAGCAGAGCATAATATAGACAAAAGATGATAAATCAATAATAAGCCTCATATTCTTCTCATTTATCTTTTTTTTTTTTTTTTTTTTTTTTGAAAGATCTCATTTATCTTATAGCCTGCAATGAAGTGAATTTCCAAATAAATTTCTATGTGGAGACGAGAAGCTAGCATGGGCCTACAGATTGTTCTCTTTTCTACTAAGAGCACGTTTGGTTCAACATTTTTGGGCTCCAAGAAACAGAATCAATTATCTTCCCTACTTCGTTATCTTCCCTTCCCCTAACAGAATTCATCTATTGGTGGAAATGTTTACCATTCCCTTTCCATTCCATGACTTGAACCAAACACCCAATAAAGGTAACAATTTTTGTAACCATTTCCTTCCACTTTTTTATTCCATTCCCGTTCTATTCCATAGCTTGAACGAAACAAGACTAAGTGTCTAATGTATGCATATAAGCTAATATTCAAAATCAACCAGAGACAACCTTCAAAAAACCTTGGAACTCGGAATGAGTGCATCAATAATATGTTAGCCCAAAGTGAGCTCTCAAAATTTGGGCGAAAAGCAATAACCTTACAAGCAGTGAAAAGAAGACTAGAAGGAAACACAGGAACATCATATGCTAGAATGAATATTATGTTGAAAGCCCCTCAAAAAAAAGAAAATAATGTTGAAAGAGCCTATAAGAAGAAGTTGGAATAGCTTAGACAACATTCAGATTCTAATGTTCGGTCTCACGAAACACTGTACTTCAAAGTTTATAACATCTTTTGCTATGATGACCAATGATTAGATGGAAACACAGTTCTCAACGAACTAACATCTGTTTCATCACCTAGACTCATCCATCTAACCAATCAGATCAGAACCATGAAGCTATCATGTCTCTTGCGCATTAATGACTAAATAACTTTCTTAGATGGTAATATTTATTTTGATGTAGAGGGAAAGGTAGAGGGACAGGGGGGGAGGGGTAAGAGATACAATAAGGTGATCAAAGGTCCATTAAATCAAGCAGAAAGAAAAAATAGAGTCTTAGTTAAGTGTTAGATTAAAAACCTCACAAGCATAAGCCCGAAGAGAGAGAAACTAGCATTACTTCACAACCAAATCATTCCCACAAAGCGAAACAGGACAACCCATCAAAAGTATTTGTGCCTTCAGACCTTCCAAATTTCACATAATGGACCTGGAAATAATGTAAGACAGGAAGTGCAGTAGACCACCTAAGCCCAACACTACTAAAAGAGCACACTACCAGTAGGTAAAAATCCCCATGTAGTTTAGAGCAGCATTGCGTCCTCACTTCGACAATTCAAGCATAGTATTAACTATTCACCGTGTAGCATAACTGCATAAGTGTTAAATTCCAGATAGAGAAATTCAACAACCACCAAAAAATATATTAAAAGGTTCACCGAATTCTTTATTAAAAGTGGTTAAAAGTCTTGGACATATTAACCGAATTTCGAGCATACCATTTCGTCATGGATACCATAAAAAACCCTCTAAATACAGTTTCTTCAAGTATTGGAGCAAGAACACCAGTGACTGCCAACAAGCAGATTGTGCTGAAAACAAAATAGAAAAAACGCTTCAGCAATAAAATAGATGCTCAGGTGTAGATAATAGAAAAAAAACTTGGGATATTGCATCCTGTTCCCTTGAGGGTTAAAAGAATGCAAAAGGTACCCTCATGTTCTTAGAAATGCCCCCTATAGTCCTATACCCCTAAAAATCAACCATTTACCTTTATGGACTAACAAAGGTAACCTCTGTCGAATAAAAAACCCCAAATAAGTAAATCTGACAAAGAAAATACTCTATGTACCGCTGAGAATTCAAAATATGCATGAGGTACCCTGTGTTTGTATAACGAGTTTATTTACGTTACTACTTGTGGGTAAGTGGTGGATATTTTGCAGACCACGGTGTGTTTTTTAGAACACGAGGGTAACTCGTGCATTCTTCTAAAATCTCAGGGGTACAAGATGCAAAATCCCATAACACTTTGATGCCAAGAAGTACAGAAGACATGTCTAAGGATCATAATAAGAACATATACTTGTTCCAAAAAGATGAAAACTTTTGAAAGCGTAATAACATAATGTAAAAAGGCACAATGATTATGTACTTTCTAAAAAGCTACCTTATTTCTGATGATCCAATCAGTGGCAGCAAGCGAACTAAAGCATCAGTCTGAAATAAGAATAGAAGTTGATGAGCGTCCCTACCACAGTTAGAACTTGAAAATAACTATGATACCAGTGAGATATATGATGAAGTATCCAAAATAACAACCCAAACAAACATAATCTCCAATAGGTTTAAAACACAAGAATGATATACAACAAATAAAACGCCTTCCAGTTTAATTAATCAATCATATAAGGTCACAAAGAAAACCCAAAATAAGCACATATTAGTTTCTTTTATGAGAGGGGAACACATGAGTTTCTTTTTTGAGGAGGGCACATATTAAATGGGTCCATTAGTAAAAATCAGTAATGTGTTGTGAATCTACTTCTTTGATTCTAATAGCAGTAAGTTAGTGTGTTCGGTTAGTTAGCATATCTTACTTGTGTTGATTTCTTGTTTTGAAGTATTAGTTAGTGTCATGTATTTCACTTTGTAGTTGTGTTCCTAAATTCTAGACAGTATTCGTTTTTTAGTCATGCCAATATAAGGCATTCTACTGTAACTTCTTATTTGGAATGAAAGTAGCTTCTCTCTTTCAGTTGTGATTCACTTCAAAATCACCAACATGGTACCTGTAATCCTTTGGCTTGTTAAGCTTGATAATCATAAGTGTTCATCATTAATGTTCTTTTTCAAATGGCATCAGATAGTTTTTTTTCTTTCCATTCCCATCTCCAAAGGAGTAAATTATCATTCATGGGCCACCAATATCAAATCCTATCTGAATGCTTTGAGTTTATGGGATGTTATTGAGAGCAATGTTGACCAACAAAATTTTGTAGAGAATGAGATACTACATAAATTCTCATTTCAAGGAAGAACTATTGTTTTAGAGTTGCAAGGGAGAAGCCCTTCTAGAAAAAAAAAATCTGTTATTTTAGACCAAATAGAAAGTTGAAGCAAAAGGCTTATATAGACTTATGAAAAAAACTAGGACCACAACTAGGAAGTGAAATATGTGACTCGCTATCTAATTTTCCATATAAATATGACTCTCACTTCTTCGATATGGGTGACGCGCATCACATCACCTACTTAAATTGACTTTTGATGCACGTACATTATCACCAACAACGACTCTTTGGAGCATTCTCTCCATGGAGCAAATCTCACCCATAACATTTAACATTATAGTCACTTGTTTGCTTGTCGGTTATTCATTTTTTAATCTATAATTCTTTACCAATTCCCCAAATTTGTTGCATTTAAAGCATTTTGGTCCACTTATGCTAATAATCTTTCTCTTCATAACCATGCTAGAGAAATACTACCTACGTTTGTTTTTAATTGTTACACTTCACTTTGGAGGATAACCAAGGCAAGATAGAAAAAAGCACGACAAAAGTGCACCGAGAGCTAATTTTGTTTTAGAAAATGTAAAAAACATTAAGTATTAGAGGAGAGAGAAAAATGGGGTAGTTGGGATGGTTTTTGGTGGGTTAATAGAAGGGATAGTGAGCCAAATGAGGTAGAAAAGAGTAAATGTGATGTGACATGTTATCATATATAAATAAAGTGAAAGTGTAACAATTTAATAGAAACGGTCGAAAAAGGAAGGTATAACAAATTAACAAATGAAAACAAATGGAGGTAGTATGCCATTTAAACCAACAAACTTTTGTTTGCTAAAAACAATTCACTTTATTTCTCTTCCAAAAATGGTAGGTGAGCCCCATATCTTTTTGTTTGTTAGGTTTAAATAACGGTGAGTGTTCATCCTTAAATAACTTCCAAATGCCATCAAGTTTCTCTTTCCATTCTTATTTTTGAAGGAGAGAGTTATCGACTTATCGTTCATGGATCATGAAAACATATCCTATTCGAAAGCATTAAGTTTATGAAGGTTATCAAGAATGATGTTAACCTTACTCATATTCTACACAATCCTAACACTAACTCTAATAAGAACGCAAGATGAAGAATGGCAAGTAAAGCAAGGATCCTTTCTTGTCAACAATTAGCCATGCCAAAAGAAATATCACACAACCATGCATCACCAAAAATTCTTGGGGAAAAATTTGAGGATTTTAAGGGAAACCGTCTAACAAGTTAATCCATATTCCATACTTTAAATCTCAAAGGGGAGTTCGAGATGTTGGGATTTTGGGAATGAAGAAAATTAAAGATGTCAAAGGATATGGGAGTACATTGATGTCCATTGTCAACCAAATTAAACTACTTGGTGGAATTTTTACACCAAAGAGTGGTGGACAAGCTTTTAGTGTACGATGATACCCGAATTTCTTCTCTCCAAGATATCAAAGATCGATAAAAGCTAACATTTGGGTATTAGATAATCTTTCTACCGTGGATTAAAAAAGAACATTGAGAAATGGAGATGGTGAAAACAAAGTTGAAGGAGCTAATATGGTTAAGCCTTCATATTCAAAAGGGAAAGGAAAGACTCTTCAAAAAGTGAGAAACTTGGTCATGGAAAGGAAGATTTTTAGCATATTGGAAAACCAAAATGCTAAAGAAAACGAATAGACGTGACACAAGTGGCCATGGAAGAAACATTGTTTTAATTTTATGGGTGAGATGTACACCATGGAGAGAATTGCTCCAAAGAGTAAGTGTTGGTGATATCATGCATCAACAAATTATATAGACGATGAGATGTCCATCACAAATATTAAAGAGATGTAGGGCTTGTTCTCTTCGGCATATAAGAACTGAACTGAATTGAACTGATTGCAACTGAACTGAACTGATTGCAACCGAACTGAATTAAATTAAATTAAAACTAATAGTAATAATAATAATTTAGGAACTGAACTGAATTGAACTGAACTGATTGGAACTGAATTGAACTGATTGCAACTGAACTGAATTGAATTGAACTGAAAATAAGTTGGGGAGAACAGGGCGTACACCATGGAGAGAATTGCTCCAAAGAGTGAGTGTTGGTGATATCATGCATCAATAAATTATATAGACAATGAGATGTGCATCACATATATTAAATAGATGTGCTTCATAAAATTACGAAATTTGAAGGAAGGGAGAGTGTTAGATTAGTCCTTCAACTTAGTGAAGTTAGTCGGGAGTTAACTTGTTTCATTCTGTTAGGGGTACTTATTTAATGGGTTTATTAGTAAGGCATGTGTGTTGTGGATCTGCTTCCTTAATGCTGGTAGCAACAAGTGTGGGTTTGGTTATCATATTTTACTTGTGTTGATTTCTTGTTCTGTAAAATATTAGATAGTGGGATACGTATTCCACTTGCTACTTGCATTCCTAAGTTCTAGCCAATAGCATATCCTTTTAATGTAACTTTCTGATTTACTTCAACATAACCCACTGTAATCACATTGAAAAAACCTCTATTCCATAAAGTCACAAAATCTACTTCAAAAACTTTGAAAATGTTAACAATGGTTGAACATCATAAATATATGCTTTCTAGATATTCCGCATGTACTATCCCTTTCCCACTATGTGCCCAACTTGACTATCTAGAGACTAACTTCTACATTCTTTTAGAGAAAAAATTTCTTGTAATATATATATATATATATATATATATATATATATATATATAACAAACTAGCATATATAGAGAGTGGAAGCAAAAATTAGTACTATATAAATTTGAGACCTGAATTTCAAAAAGGAAATAAAACTTAATTAGTTTGAGAAATATTATTGGCCAATTATATATCTTGGAAACTGTGAGAAGTCCACTGGGTATGGTGGGATAGAGACATTACAAGTTAAGATTGCACCTCACTTCAAGCTTAGGTGAAAAAAACTCAAATTTCCATCAAGATCCAGCATTGCATATAATCCTAACCTCTCTTTGTGGGTTCTCACCGCTAAAGAAGGATAAGGCTACTCCTGTTAATGCAATGGCTCCAAGAGCACCAGTAAGACCAATCCCAGCCCATAACAGCCATCCTTTTTGTAAGTTGAATGGTTCCCTGAGATCTGGCAACATTCATTCATGTTAAGCTCTGATAAAGACTGAGACATTATTAATTTCATCTAGAAAATCATTAATGCAGTGTCATGATATAATATCTATACTTCCTCCGTTCTATATTAACTGCAACTTTTCCCTTTTTTGAAAGTTTTGTATAGATAGCAATGTTTCCCTTATTTGGTAACTCCCTCCCTCCCTCACACACACACACACACACACACACACACATATCACATGGGTCATACTCTTTATCTATCTGTATCTCTCTCCTCCTTCCATGGCTTTTTTATGAAATGTACCAAGGGATGATATTGCAATAATAGTGGGACGGAGGAAGTATAAATAATTTTAAGATATATGAAGAAAAAAATAAAGCAACTCTTCACATTCAAGGAAAAATGACCAATAAAAATAATCCTCCAGCAAGTTGAGCTAGTAAAGAGGCATTTGCAAATCCTTAAAAAAACTTGATGGTTGGATCCAGTAGAACAGAGTTGAACTTGTATATGACAAATGAAAGTACTTAAAGAGTCTTGGAGAGTATACCATAGCGATAGAAGTCATCAGGTAGTGGCTCAAAGGATTTGGTGAGACTGAAAAGGACTCCTAATACAACTGCAGTAGTTATGCTGCACACAAAAAAAATTCCGACATATTAGCTTCATTAGTGCAAAAACATATTTGCAATAACAACGAGATACACAAGACTAGATGATCATGGAAAGTTACCAAATGCTCATTACTAGCACAGACTATCAACCTCTTTTCTGACATTTCTTTCAATTTAACTACATCATGCTGTGACAAATTAAATTTGACTATGTAGTCATAATTTATAAATGCAGGTCAAATACTTTACATGTGCCAAGACCAACAAAAAACTTTGTCCAGAAAATGAAACCCCATGAGAACTCCACGCATTTGATCAATTCTAAGTCATACAATTTATTAGTTACTCAAATCCGACTATAAAATGGCCTATCACAGCTTTACAATTAATACAGCTCTTGACTCTGAATTCAAAATTAAAACCCTAGTTAATAAACCAAGAGTACTTATCAATGAATAAGGCATCCAAAATATATACTAGGATGATACATTCAAAAGCTTTCTATAATAGGCAACCTATTCCAAGTTACATTATGAGGTCATTTATGATAGATAAATATAATTTTAAAGCTAAAGTCTTGTATTAAACCATCACATCAGCAACTTCTACCTTATAATAAAGAATATTCTACATGGCAGCTCTCAACTTTTGCCAAATCTATTTGGTGGTCAAAAAAGGGATCCATGTCACAACACAGCCCATTTCCCTCCCCTTTGTCCCTCCATGTCAACCTATCCTTCCCTACCACCCTCCATAGCCACAGTGGCAACCCACCGGAAGACCGTTATTGCACTGGCCATAGTTCCTTTTTCCCCTTCACTGATATTGTTCAATGATGAGTCGTTATTAGTCTTAGGGGCCTATTAAGTAGCATTTAACTCAATTTGAGAGCATTTAGGACTAATTTTGCATTCATTTAATTCTATTTAGTTCCAAGTTACTTCATGGGCATAGTTCGAAAATGCGGTTGCGGTCACGATTGCGGTAACGGTCACGGTGATACGGGAATGGGGATGATGCGGTTGTCGTACCGCCAAATATCGGCTTAAACCATGAGATATCCCTAGAACCCGCCTAAAACGCGGGTTTTTTACACCTTTACGATGCGGGTGATATCGGTTCGGTAGATTTGAAAACCTTTACGACACGGGCTATACGATACGATGCGGCCTTGTTTTGACACCATGTTCATGGGTTGTTTTCTTGTCTTTGAATGGTTTTTCTAGATAATGAGACATCCTTGATTCTTGTGGGGTTTTGGAATCTTGATTTAATGGGTGGAGTAGCGAAACACGGTCATACTTCATGTAACACGAGAACACGACCGTGTTATTTCTATCGACACATGTCAGTAGCTACTAGAATGAAGAATCAGAACAACACGTTCGTGTCATTTGTGACACGCCCAAGTTCCCCCTTTTTCCAAGAGGCATAGAGTTCTGTTTCAGCAAAGATTTTGGATGCTACAAGTCAACACGTGAGCGTCACTTTTGACACAAGTGTGTTGCCTTATAATCTTTGAGGCAGAAGCATCAATTTTGGAAGACTTTATGTAATTACAGGTCAGCAAGTCTGTGTCATTTTGCGACACGACTGTGTTGATGTGCTGAGTAGTGACTTTTCTTTTACCACTTATTCAGTCGATTATGTTAATATAGGGAACTATAAATACTCTTTATTCGTATTATGATGGCACTTAGGTCATATTATGCTGTTTTTAGAGAGAGAAACTCATCGAGATTCATATGTTCTTAAAAATTGCAAATGTGCAACTTTCATCAATTAATTCAAGCATTATATTTTCTTATCCCTTCTCTTTTATTTGTTTAAGATGGATTTCAACTATTGTTCTCTAGTTTATTTGTTAAATTTGATCATGTGTAAGTAGTTCTTTAATCTAGGGTTAGGTTGAGCCCTAACCATGATCAATGTATCAATCTTCTCTAAATACCTAAATTGACTGGATTATACGTTCATGCTTAATTGAAATGTGCTATTTATTGATGCTAGTTCAGACTAGATTTGGTATTGATTGAACCTAATATCTTGATTATCAACAACATTTGGATTTAAATGGTTTTGATTAATTCAATAAGGGCATGAAGTTCTCCATGAAAATAGGAATGATTGCATGTTAGGGAAGTCCTTAATACTCGAGAAAGGTTATTGCTATTCTAAAGGGACAAGGGAATTTGTGAGCAAACGCTTGGTCTCTTCTGGCAACACCTACCTCCTATTGATTCAGAGGTGTTTGCAAGAAGGATGCAATTTGTACGGTATCGCATCGAGTGTTGGGAGACAGGAAACAAGCCCTCATCAACGAAAAAACAAAATCTGCTTGTTTAGGCCACCAACCTCGCCCACAATGAAGAGGGAGACTAGAATAGAAGAGTTTGTCGACTCTTTCTATCATATTTAAATAAGTGTCTGTAGACGCAAAGTCGTGTGTTATAATATATTATATATATGGTCTTCTTTGTCTTTGTTTGGTGGTGGTCTACCGCGATGCTAAGTATTTTTGTTTGGTGGAGATCTACTGCGATGCTAAGTGTCTTTGTTTGGTTTTCTTTGTTATGTTTACATGTATGTGCCAAAACCTAGTCTAAAGTGTTCAATGATTATATTAATATAATATTTTTTTCATGAAAATGTGTCGCCATACAATATGAAAGTTGAAATAAGGAGTAAGCTAAGTGTGGAAATGTGCTTATGTTGCCTCTAGCTCTCAAGAAAGATTGGAACTACGTACCTACTACACATTCTCCGATTTCTCTCTTTCTCACAATGAATGAACTACTAGCAATTCTCAAAAAGGACTAAGGGGAATGATTAAATAAGAAGAAAATCTTCTTGCTCTCGTCGACTAGTCACTCATGCTTGAAACAAAAAGAATAACCTTACACTTCTAGATAATCATAAGTAATTTGTCTTGGAGGGCTAGGCTCACATCTAGAAGAGACTTGTTTTCAGAAACGACACCCCGAGAATTTGGTAGCATATAGTGTTGGAGCCTGCCCTTACTTCAGGTGATGAGGCACAACTCTAAACCAGATAACACCCCTCGTCTGAAAGTCTTAAGGGCAATATAAGTACAGCATCACTTGGCGAATATACTAAAACTGCTAGTAACAAAGAGAAGATAATCATGGCTTGGAAGATGGGGATACAAATTCTCATGTCTAACAAGTGCTCCTTAATGCGGCTTTGTAGTCCTTAGGGACCGAAGCCCTGAGCATGAAATTTCAATGACTACTCAGTTAAACTATGTTCTAAATAACCACAAAGTCCAATACGAAAAAATACAATTGAATGCAGCAAAAGAACAATGCTAGACATTGAGTGAAAACACTTCAAATTCTTACCTTTGATCCAGAAACAGTATTTCTGCCTTTTCATCTAATGTCAAATCTCCAAAATTAAATCCAAGATATGGCAATGCTTGAGTCACTATCAACCCTGTCAGCACAAAACTGCCTGAACAAATATTAGCTACCTCGGCTCAGAAAAAAAAAAACTCAATCATGGTGAAAAAGCAAAGACAAAAGCATTTGAGCAAATTTATTGAAGATTACTCCTCAAAAGTCATATGACCTCCATCCAATTGACTATAGTTTGACAGTTGACTTGTTAGAACTTTCAATCGTTGAAAACATTGAATGACCATTTACATTTTATGTACGATGTTGAAATATATAGAGATTTTACTTCTAAAAATTACTTTAAACAGGTTTCAGAAGTTATAATATTACAGTTAGAACCAACATATTTTTCAAAGTAATAATTGTATTCCCAACGTTCTATCTGGAAGGTAATAACTATACAACATTTCCCATCTTTTTTGCTCCAAAATGACCTACTTTCCTTGTCTTTAGTCGCCTAATGAATGTTGATCTATCTGTTTTCCCCCCTTCTTGTAAACTTATATGTGTGACTGTCCCCAAGCGTACAAAGATTTTGGTCACATCACAATTTGTGATAAGGAACCTTTCCAAGGATCTCTCATATAATCACACTTCCCAAATTCAATATAGTTGTTCATTTACTCTACCTCGCACCTTCAAGTATTTTGCCAAAAAGAAAACCAATACACTTCCTACCTTATTTTATTGTTAGGGAAGAAACCTAGATTACACCCTAAAAAAGGATTATCTAACTCAATGACAAACAAAATATTTCTATCAAAAAATTAAACCAAAAAGAAAAGAAAGGAACAAGGGTGACTCCAAGTAACCATAAAACCATCCAATTAGTTCACTTCCCTACAATAAAAGACACCTTGACACTTTTAAACCTCAGATGCAGTCATGGAACAACTTTCGCAGGCCATGCAGAATTGCAGGTAGCTTGCAGCTGTTGAGGCCTAATATCTTGGTTGCGATAGGCTCAAAAGCCTTTACAATGCGATGACGAGCTGACGCGGCTGAGATTTAATACTAGACCTTCACTATAAGTAAACTACCTCCACGTCCCAAATAACATTGAAGAATTTCCCATGGAATTTGCCATACCCTTTGATAGAATTGCTCACATAGAGATCATCATCTTCAATTACTATTTTTAACTCCATAAAGGATTGCCTTTTTTCTTCCTTCTCAGAGTGCCAAAGATTGGGCAAGCAAAAAATATTACACTTCCTACTTGAAACTTATCCATCAAAACAAAGACTACCATGTTATTATGCTAATATACTAACCCAAACTCAAGAAAACAGATACTTTGTTCATATATCACTATTTGCCGTTGAGTTATACTCTACTCATAGCAAGCTAACCTTGTGCATTGATACAATGATCTACCATAGAACATAACTTCCCATACAATGTCACATAAACATTCTTATAGTAATTATTTGTCTCTTACCATCCTCCTACTGCGAGCTTCTCGCTCTAGTCTTAACCTCACCCCCGCAAAACACGACACCCCCCATCAAAACCACCATATAAAGAATCATAAATGTGGAGTTGAAAATGACAAAAAAGAGATGGGAGTAAACAACCTTATCCCACAAGCAAGCGATGTGAGAGAAATCGTCTGCCACGGCCAAGGCACATCCCACCGCTTCAGAATCGGCCAATCTGGTCCACCTCCCTACACAACAACAACAACAACAACAACATCAACACCAACAATTGAATTTTTTACAAAGGACCAATTAACTTCCACATACAAAGAACAAACCCAAATGAAGGTTCAATCCCAATTCTCAAAACCAGTAGAAAATAACCTTAATATACAACCAAAAACCCAATTCACAAACCCAAAATTACACTCTAAATTATTCCAGCATATACCAAATGGCCCATACATCACACATGAACATATAAAAATAAACAATTAAGAAATTAAACAATTAATATGCAATAGAAAATCAAAGTCAACATAATTCAGTTGTTACATTTACATCTGCTACTGAAGTTAACAATTCAGTTAGAATATGGGTACCTTTGGTTGAGGATTATTGGTGGATTTATTATAAGAGCAAGCAACTGAAAGTAATCTTTTTGAAAAACCCAACTTTGATCTTCCATTAACAATAAACTTGGGTAATAAAAAACTGTGAGAATTGAAAGGGGGAGGTTGAGCCAATAAAGAAAGAGAATTGGTGTTAATTGAAAGGGAAATACATTGTTTTGGTCTAAAAGTCAAGGAATTTGATTTTTGATGGGTGAAAAATTTGCAGGAGAGAGAAGGGGATATAGTAGGCGAGAATAGAGTTGACGCCATTAAAGCGCAGGGGAAGAGAGAGAATTGCGAGGGACGACGAGTTAGTGACTGAGAGGAGTGAGGACTCGGTAGTCGGGATTAAAATGCAGAAACAGAAAGATAAGGCCTGAGGGGAGGAAAAACAGAGAAACTTTTTTTTTTCGAGACCAGTACTTCATTTATTTTTAGACAAATTTGTCAAAAAAAAATCTTTTAAAGGTTCAATTTTGCGAAAAAAAACCTTATAAAGCATTCTTTGTGAAAAGAAACCAAATTTTTCTTGCAAGAAGAAACTTATTCCCATTTGCCGATGTGTTTTTTCTCAATTTCGACGCTGACCCTTCTATCTTTCTTTAACCCCCTATTTTCATTAACTGCAGCACCAGCCCTATGCATCTCAAAAATCATACTGGAAAATGGGTTTAGGTTTCATCTTGCAAGAAAAAAAGTAAGTTTGTGGTTTTTTTCGAAAGAATGCTTTAAAAGTTTTTTCTCGCAAAATTGAACCTTTAAAAGGTTTTTTTTTGACAAATTTTTGTTTATTTTTAGACAAATTTGTGAGAAAATAACATTTAAATATCACATTGGGACAAAAAAATATACTTTATATTTTTAAGAAAACTTGGCATAAAATTATCTTGCGAACTTCTTGTTATTAAAAACTTAAAAATCTAATCTAATTTTAGATTTTTAGAGTTGACTTGTTTGTGTTTGACACGACAATCACCTCTTATATTTCCTCAACTTAACCTCAACTTAACCTATATAAATATGGATACCTTGTTAGATTTTATATTTTTTTTCCTATATAATATTGACACCTTGTTAGATTTCTAAGAGGTGATTGTCGTGTCAATATATAAGAGGTGATTGTAAGAGAGAGAGAGACAATCACCTCTTATATATAGTATTTATTCTATTCAACTTATATTTCCTCAACTTAACCTATATAATATGGACACCTTGTTGGATTTTATATATTTTTTTCCTAAAACTTTTCTTATATTTTAAATTTTCTATTGATATACGAAAATTTTCTTAATTTTTTTCAAAAATAATATGTTCATGAAAAGAAATAAAAATAAGAAAAGAAAATATTGTAGGGAGTTAGTATAGTATACCATAATTACAGTCGCAGGAATATATTAACAATCTACATCACGAATAGAATGTTAGTAACTTCAAGAAAATAATAAAAAATAAATAAATAAATAAAATAAGGTAAAATAAATTAAAGGTTGTTAATTTTGTTGACCTCAAAAATTATATCACCGTCTGGAGTCGTTGATTTGTATGGATCTCGGAAAATTGAATATTGTACGAGTCTTAAAAAAGGTCTGGTCTTGTTTCGTAATATGTATGTATTAGGCGTGAAGATTATATAGATGTATGTAGGTGATGTTTAGGAAATATTGTAGCAACTTTCATATAAGAAAATAAGATGATGATGATGATCGTGAGTTTAGGGAGATTAGGGAGTAGGCGATGATGTGGCGTGGTGATGTTGTGAGATGAGTTAGGCGTGTGAATTAATGTGGAGATTATAAGATTTAGTGCTGGAAAGTACTAGTGAGGAATTGATAGGAGTTTGTGAGTTGTTAGCCGTGGGTAGGGATCGCAACGGGTGGGATCTGGACCGGGTCCAGGTGGACCCGGATCCAACGGGTCTAAGAAAGTTGGATCCGGGTCCAAAACGGGTCCGACTCATTTCATGCAATTTCACCTACTTTGTGATATTTAGGGGTGAAAGTTATTCGGATAATATCCAAAATCCAATCCAATCCAATCTGAATTAGTACTCGGATCGGATTCGAACCGTGTTCGGATTGGATTCGGATTGAAATTTTTTAAAAAATGGGTTTTCGGATCGTATTGGATTGAGGGTAAGTGGATCCAAAATCCAATATAACCAAATAGTAATATCCTTGTATTATGTATCTGGATTGGGCTTAAGAGCTTAACTGATTTTTTTTTATATAAAAAAGCCTAGTCCATACCCCAGTAGGCGTAGCACTTCAACCCTTCCCCTAAACCCTAACAGCACTTAATTCCTCATTTCCTAAATCTACTAGGCTGCTGTTGTGCTTAATATATTTCATCGAAAAACTAAGTTTTGAAAAATCGGATTTTCGGATCGGATCCAATCTAGAGTATGAGAATTCGGATTGGATTGGATCGGATTAAAACTCTAATTGGTTTGGATTCGGATTGGAAAATTAAAATCCAGATTTTGTTCGGATCGGATTGGATTAGGCCCTAATCCAAACCGCACACCGAACTTTCACCCCTAGTGATATTAAACAAATCAAATTCAACCCTAACAAACGAAAAACAGCATCTTAAAACAAATCTCCCAACAAATTAAAAACCCTAAACACCACAATACAACCACAACAAACAATAACTTTCAACAACAAAGTCGATTCAATCAAAAATCGAAACCCTAAACAAATCATACCAAATCAAAACCCTAGAAAATCATCAATATCAAATAAGATAACAAGAAAAAAGATCAAATTTCGAAAAGTAGACAGAGAAAGAGAAAGAGACAGACCTGAGAGAAAGGTGCGCTGGAAGTCAAGAACCGGTGGCCGGAACTGGGGTAGAAACGTGTGCAGGAACCGGTGGCCGGAACTGGCGTGAATCGCGTGATTCGTGGCCGGAACTGGTGGAGAACGAGTGTACGAGTGAGAGGAAAATGGGAGTGTTAGGGTTTAGGCAGAACCGCGGGAAAATGGGAGTTAGAAACTTATAAGTTTAGGAGTTAGGACATTAGAAGTATAGAAATTAAAATTAAAATGGAGAGGAGGCCCAGCCAGCCCAATGTGGTTTAAAAAAAAAGGATCTGCGGATCTGGGTCCGGGTCTACTGTACAGATCCGAACCCGGATCTGTGATCTGACAAGTGGCCCCGGATCCGACCCGGATCCAACGGGTCCATAATTTTAAGATCCAAACCATGAAAAACGGATCCGGGTCCACGGATCCGGGCCGGGTCCGGGATCCACTGCCATCTCTAGCCGTGAGGTTGTTTTGAGGGTGAGCCTTAGGGATGATATATAGTGTAGGTTTAGGTAGTTGAGATTAGTGGTGTCAATCTGGGTCACTGGCTGGGTTTGGGTTGACCCAACCTGGGTCGGAATGATTTGGGTCGGAATAATCTGGGTGAGAGTGTGCCATGGGTCGGAACTGGGTGGGTCGGGTGGACTTGGGTCGGGTTCAACTGGGTGAGAGGGCTCTCGGAACTGGGTCGGTTGGGACTAGGTCGGCCAGTATATTGGTTGGGTGAATTTGGGTCGGAATGGAATAAGGTGAAGTCGGCCCAAATCGGCTTTCGGAATAACTTGGGTCGGAATAATTCGGCTTTCGGAATAACTTGGATCGGAAGAAATCGGCTTTCGGAATGAATTAGGTCGGAAGAAATCGGCTTTCGCAATGACTTGGGTCGGAATAAATCGGCTTTCGGAATGAATTGGGTCGGAAGAAATCGTTATTGGAATGAGTTGGGTCGAAATAAATCGGCTTTCGAAATGACTTGGGTCGGAAGAAAACGGTATCGAAATGACTTGGGTCGGAATAAATCGACTTTCGGAATGACTTGGGTCGGAATTAATTGACTTTCGGAATGACTTGGATCGGAATAAATCGGCTTTCGGGATGACTTGGGTCGGAAGAAATCGGCTTTCGGAATGATTTGGGTCGGAATAAATCGGCTCTCGATAGGACTTGGGTCGGCTGAAGCCTCAAACCGGCGGCGTATTGACTTGGGTCGGAAGAAATTGGTTCTCGAGATGACTTGGGTTGGAATTATATAGTATATATTAAGTTACGAAGACGAAAGTTATAACAATTAACATGTGATCATATACTGATATTGTAAATTGTGATTGAGTCACTGTGAATTTTGTGATAATGTACATTGAGACTTATATTACTAATTTAATTAAAAAGTAACTAAACTAAGACTTATAATTTATATAGTTATATTATTGGCTATTGGCCATCGGGTTATTCTTATTCATGATTGCATAAGCATTCAAGTAACAACCATAAGGGCTAAGACATAAGTCCATACCGTTTATTGATTAAAGTCAATAAACTATTAAACTCAAACATTTAGTTAGTTAGTGACTTAGTCACTCTCAAGTCTCACCGAGTCACTACATAGCAACAAAAAGAGTTAAAATTAAAGAATTAGGTTGACATTAATGAAAGCATCGTAATTATAAAATTGTTCGACTTTCATCGTTCTGGAACAACAGAACAAGTAACAATGATCAACGTTAATCGAATATGAAGATGATAACTGTGATCAAGATGATACATAAACTTATCAGTAGAGGATGAAACATTGAAACTATGAAAGTATATCATAGTTAATACCAATCATATCGGTGGAGGATCAAGATCGTTGATATTTCAGTTGTTGATCTTAAAAGATAGTAACATAGGAGGCGATCTTATCAAACGGTCCATGTTAAACGGTTGTTGATCGACTTTCGTTAAGTTAAGGTTCACATAGATCAAATGATCATAAGATTGATTGTCTTTGACATTAATCAAAACCATCAAAAGATTAATGTCTTTCATCTTTCGTGTTACGGGGTTCTTTATAAAAGATAGGGCTCGATCATCGATGCTATTACACGGTTAAAATCGAAGCATCATTAGATTGATCGACTTTCATCGTTGATGTTTCAGTTGTGGATCTTAAAATATACTAAGATAGTAACATAGGACTTAGGAGTCTCGAGTCTATTTGATTATCCATATCTTTGAGTTGTTATACGTATCGACATCGTCGTATCGGTATTACGGTAATTCATAACAGTTTGTCGTCATTCATAATCATCTTTACATGAATCAACTTGTTTAAAATTAAAATTAAAAATACTAATTAAACTTCTAAAGTTTATAGTAATTTTTATTAATTTATAATATTAATAATAGTTTAGATTACTAAATTACTAATAACTAAACAAATTAATACTAGAAGTCTAGATTAGTTGTCTAGAATTATTAATTTAGAAATTAGAAAATATAATAGTTAACTTAACCTTAACCATTGATTTGAGAAAGATAAAATCCAACCATTGATATTTTGAAGTCCATGTGCTTGGTAAGTCTTGATGTTCATTGGGCAAAAAAATAAAGCAAGGATCATGGTTTGAGACCATTGATTAGCAAATATAAAACCTGAGCCCTTCATTTATTTACTTACTCTATCTAAAATCTTCACTCTAAAATCTGAGCCATTCATTCTACAAACCAATGGTTTAGATTTAAAAAAACCCCTAAAATTCCTACTATATAAACCCCAATTTTAATGCCCCACTCATTTCACCTCTTGCAAAACCAAAACGGCAAACCCTAAAAAACCTAAAATTCTCTCAGTTTCTCTCGAAATCTCTCCAGCCTCCTCTCATTCTCTCATTTTCCGATAAAAAAACCCCTAAAAAACCTAAAAATCAACCGCCCTTCTCTCATTTTTCGATCAAAAAATTGACTAAAATCTCAGCCCTTCTCTCATTTTCCGATCAAAAGCCAAAAAAAAAAAATCCTGAAATTTACATCCCTTCTCTCAATTTCCGATAAAACCCAAAAAAAAACCCTAAAATTATCGGTCCTTGTCTCAAAATTTCCGATCAAAAAATAAAATTATGAGTTTTTCACTTTCTCTATTAATTTTTTGTGAAGAACGTAGAGGCTTGTGGTGAAGATTTGAAGAAAAAAGGCATGGATTTGAAGAAAAAAGACGTGGTTTTGAAGAAAAAGGTAACAAATTGAAGATCGGGGGAAAACAAAAGCAAAAATTTAATTTTTAAAAAAGCTATGTCACAACCAGGTAAGTCTTCTAATTTCCGTATTTTTTTTTAGAATTAGGTGAAGATCTGCTTGATTGTGATTGCGGGATATGTGTTGGTCCAGATTTGCAGATCTGCTGGAATATCATGTTTTTTTTTGTCATATTTCAGATCTAGAATTTTAGGGTTTGTGCTAAAAATTATATGCATGAAGTATTTAGTTTTTTTTTTATTATGTGTTAGTTTTTAATTATGTGTTTGTTTTTTTTATTATATGTTCGTTGTTAATTATGTGTTCATTTTTTTATTATGTGTTCGTTTTTTGACTATGTGTTCGTTTTCACTTTCACTAAAGTTCGTTTTTTGCGATATGAAATATAGAAATTATGTGTTCATTTTTAATTATCTTGTATATGAGTTATATATTATCTTGTATAATGTATATTAGTTTTTAATTTCTGAAATATTTGTATATTTGTATAATGTATATTAGTTTTTAATATTTGAAATATGGGAAAATTATTCTTTTCTTCTTATTATGGCTATCATGCTGGATCCCCGTTACAAAAAAAAACTTTGTTCATGAGTTGTATGCTACTGTTTATTTGCCCCAACATCTTGATGGTAAGGTTAAAGAGGCGGTTGATGCCTTTACTGAGTTGTATACGAACTATGCTTTTATTCTATTGAGTCACTCAACCCTCTTCCACTACATCTTCTATGACTATTAATTCTATGGTAAGGTTAAAGAGGCGGTTGATGCCTTTACTGAGTTGTATACGAACTATGCTACTGTTTATTCTCACTTACAATTGTGTCAACTCCAACCCTCTTCCACTACATCTTCTATGACTATTGGTTCTAATTCATCCACTCCAAGTTTTGCAAGGTCGATTGCCCGTCCTTTTAAGAAGGCCAGCCTTGGAAAGGTTGGCTACTATGTGTAACATTTGATTGATTCATGATTACTTTACAGTTTGTGATTGTTAATAGTTTTGTGATACTATTTTGTTTGCTGTTTTTTAGAGTTTTGGTGCCAATGTTGCTGCTAGTAGGGGTATTGAAAATGATATGGAATCATATTTCAGTGCCCCTCATGCTCCCGCTGACCAAGATGACCATTTTGATGTTTTGGCCTATTGGAAAACCCATGTGGGAGTTTATCCTATTTGTCTCGGATGGCTAGAGATGTGTTGGCTATCCCCATTACATCTGTGGCCTCCGAGTCTTCATTTAGTATGGGGGCAGAATTTTAACAAAGTATCGCACGCATTTGCTGCCCAAAAATGTTGAGGCTCTTGTGACTTGCCAAAATTGGATCTTTGGTTATTCTAAGATTGAGGATGAGGAGTCTCTTGAAGTTGCTAAAGAGACCGAGCCTACTGATATTGATTATGATTCAATTCCTTAATTTGTGCTGCTATTGTTGTTTGATGGTTGTTGTTTGATGGTGGTTGTTTGATGGTTATTGTTCTGGCCTTGTGTTGTGGCCTATTGAAAATGTTTAATGGTTGTTGTTTGATGGTGGTTGTTTGATGGTTATTGTTCTGGCCTTGTGTTGTGGCCTATTGAAAATGTTTGATGGTTGTTGTTTGATGGTGGTTGTTTGATGGTTATTGTTCTGGCCTTGTGTTGTGGCCTATTGAAAATGTTTGATGGTTGTGTTATGGGTTTGTGTTGTGTTCTGGGTTTGTGTTTGTGGGTTGGTTGTGTGCTGGAGTTCGCTTGTGTTTGGGGTTTGCTTGTGTTATGGGTTGGGTTTGTTGTGTTCTAGGTTGGGTTTGTTGTGTTCTGGGGTGGGTTTGTTATGTTGTGGGTTTCCCTAAACCTAAACCCTAACCCTAGGCCCAAACCCTAACCCTAACCCTAGACCCAAACCTTGGACCCAAACCCTAGACCCAAACCCTAGACCCTAACCCTCACCCTCACCCTAAAATTATAAATCCTAAACAGAATTCTTGGGTTTGGTTTAGTTCTATATCCTTTTACTTAATAAATGTCCCTTGCGCAAAGATCATTGGTTGTTGACTTGTTTGCAATCTTTTTGGCTACATTTTATTTTACACACATGTTTTGCCTTAAGTGTCACGATGTGGAGCTACTTTTCTTTTGTCTTATTGGACATGATATGCACTTGATTGGTAAAATTGGTTTGGTATTATTTAAAAGACAAAGAATTGTGGATGCTCGTGTCACTTTTGCTGGCTTTCTTGTGTTGTGAAGTTGTGTTGTTAATTAGAGTCGAGTGCTCAATGATGAGGTCAACTTGTGTACCTGAGAGCCATTACTGATTTTAAAAGTAAATTAAATTTTCTTATCTTTGCAATATTTACTTGTTTAAAATTGTCACTAACTGCTATTGCTATATGGTTTTCTTTGGGAGTTTTTTTGGGGGTTTTGCTACCTTCTGTTGGCTTGTTGATGTTGGCTTTATTGCCGCATGTAGGAGTTACTAATGATGCCGCTGGTGGTCGGTTGCTGTGTTGGTGCTCTAATTTGTTCTTTGGTGTTGGTGGTTGTCTGTTGTTCTTGCTTGGTGGTGGTTGTCTATTGTTCTTTGGTGGTTGTCTTTCTGGTGGTGTTGGTGCTCTAATGCTGCTGCTGGTGTTATGTTGCTGCTGCTGGTGGTGGTTGTCTGTTGTTGCTGCTGGTGGTGGTTGTCTATTGCTGCTGCTGCTGGCTGGTGGTTGTCTATTGCTGCTGGTGGTTGTCTATTGTTATTGCTGGTGGTGGTTGTCTATTGCTGCTGGTGGTTGTCTATTGTTGCTGCTGCTGGTGGTTGTCTGTTGCTGCTGCTGCTTCCGGTTGATTTTCGATGTTGCTGCTGTTGGTGGTCATTTTATAATTTTATTTACTTTAGAGTTTAGACTTACTCATTTTGATATGTACATTATTCATTTGTAAGTGTACATGATCTTTTGTAAACATTATAGTACTATTAAAGTATATGAATATAAGAGTTTTCTATTTCCTAATTTACGTGTCTTATTCTCTCCAATATCCCTTCAAATTCAATATACTTTTCGGTTCAACTATTTAACTATGCACCTTCATCTAAGAATAATTTAACTATGCACCTTCAAATTCAAAAAGATCATAATGTATAAATGGGTGAGGCAATGGCTGCAAGCCTGCAACTATATTATTAATAAGTTTAAGTGCATTTTGGGAGAAACAAGAGGAGGAATGTTGGTGGTCATTTTATAATAAGTATATGAAGTACTGATGTTTCGTGTTTTTGGGGCGTTAGGTGTGGGGGTTGAGTTTAGGAGGTTGGGAGTAAATGTAGGATACTGTGATTAATGTTCTTTTTCTTTTTTTTATCTTTTTTCTTAATAGCTGATTAATACTTACTAGTTACTACTCATACATAGTTGTGATGAGAGGAAGAAAATTGGGTCGGAATGGTTTTAGGTTGGGTTGTATTGGGTCAGAATGGTTTTGGGTCGGGTTCAGTTGGGTTGGGTGGTAACTAAGTCGGGTGGTAACTGGGTCGGTGATAACTAGGTTGGGTCACAACTGGGTCGGGTGCTAACTAGGTTGGTCACAACTGGGTTGGGTGATAACTGGGTGGGTTTAACTGGGTCATTGGCAGGTGAAGTTGGGTGCGGGTTAGTTTTGGGTCGGAAACAGGTTGGGTCTCAGTCGTTGTTCACGAGTGCAACTGGCCACGGGTCCACCTGGGTCGGCCCAGTTCAGGTTGGGTTGTCAATTCCACGGGTTGAACTGGGCACAGGTGGATGCTGGGTCGGAATTGGTCGGCTTTCCACCCGACCACTCTCGGCTCGGAACAGGTTGGGTCTGGGTCAGATGCGGGTTCACCCGTGGGTCGGCCCAGTTTTTGACACCTCTAGTTGAGATGCAATAGGTTTTCGAAACCCAAAGGTTTCATAAAGATTTTTATTATTTAAAAGAATTTTAGGAAAGAGTTAGATGAAAATATTTCAAAACACTTTGGGGAAAGATTATTATTTTATAAAAGATATTATTATTAATAAAACTAATCAATATAATAAATTAATTCTATTAATTAAATGGGGCTAGAAAATGGGTTTTATAAAATTGGGCTTAAAACTATTTTTAAGAGGTTTTGGAAGATGGGATTTTAAAAAGTTGTTTTAAAAAGTTTTAGAAAGTCGGCTTAGTAAAACTAGTTATAAAAAAGGTTTTTGGAAAGAGGTTAATAAAAAAGGTTATAGAATGATTTTGGGCTTAAAACATTTTATTTTGGACTCGTTCTTTATTCTTTCCTCGATCCGGACTGTAGACACATAATCGTGTCTCCCCATTTAAGGATCCGATGATGAAACATACTGTGGTCTTAATTGGTCCGACCCAAGGGCATAGTAGTCTGAAAAGTCATTCAAAACCATTTCGAAAAGTGTTAAAGTCCTATTTCAAAGCCCAATTAATTATTCATGATAATTAATTGTATTTGAGCCCAATTCTTTGAAAAGCCCAATTAATTGATAATTAATTGATTTATTTTAATATTTTCAAAAAATAATTTTTTATAAGTCAAAATCAGATTTTATCCCGTAAAATTAGATATCCGTAGTTAAAAGATAAAAGAAAATCTTTTAGAACGCGTTTTTATCAAAAAACTATCAGAACATGTCAAAAAACAAGCGGTGCGCTGAGCCCAGTTGCTGCGCCGAGCGCAATGCCTATGCCGAGCGCACGTGTCCTGACACGTGGGCTACCACGTAAGCTGTGCGTAGCGCACAGACTGTGTTAAGCGCACCAGAACTGCCACGTAGACTTCTGTTTCATGTAGAGACCTGCGTCAAGCGCAGTTCTCTGCTTGAGATGCGAAATTTCTTTCTTATCTTTTTCAAAAGCGCGTACCACGTGTACGCTTTTTACTGGTCATGCCGCGTCATGCGCTTGACACATCAGCTGCGCCAGGCGCAGCTGGCGCGTGAGGCGCAATGCCGTTTTCCCTATAAATAGGCCTGATTTTCGTACAGATTTGAGAACGGATTTTTCACATAACACTCGGTGAATATCTTACGAACCTCTCTACGAATTATACAATCTCTCTACAAAATTCACACCTTTCAAACACAAATACATTCAATCTTCATACTTTCAGACATTCAGATTTTCAGGCTTCACGATTGCTCGTCCCGAAGGTTGTCAATCTCTTAGACCCAAGCCACGGTATAATCCTGAGGGTCCTTAAATAAATTATTTTTATATTGAAGTTACTAACACTTTTCTTTCCTGATATAGATCTTTAATGTAAAATTGTTCTACTGTATATTCTAAACCTTTTTCCTTTCTTTTTATTTATTTTTGTACATTATTATATTTGCCTGATTGTTCTATGCATATTATATGATTGTCCTGCTTTACTGCTTTTATCACCCGCATGTTATTTTTGCTAATCAAGACCTAAAGAACTATTCTAATATTAATCAGATTAATTTGGACAACCTGCTAGGTTCCCTGTAATTTGATTGCCTAATAACATGTCACTAAAATTAGTCTTTTATGTGTTTCCTGAACCAATTTAGACTAAATATTTTTAGGGTGTTTAAAACATTATTTGATTATTCTTTGGCATAAAATATGTAATGAATCGATATTTAGTAGAGGCCAACTTTGGGCGAATGTGGTTCATTATGACTATATTCGTACCCTCACCCCCGAACTCAATCTTTGGTTCATTTTGACCATCTATGGAGTCAGGACGGGGAAATCTACATTGGATAATTTGTCCCTATGGTTTTCCCATATCCAATTAGGTTTATGATTCATCCTAAAAAGAATTGTTGGCGACTTCTTTCAATACAAAACCATTTTCAATAAAACCTTTACAGTGGGGTAGTCAAATACAAATATGCGCTCACACCGCGTAGCCGAAATAAAAACACGCCTACACGGACCAATTAGAGCTGGGTATTAGTCATCATAGGCTACTAAAAGGGGAGACACGATTATGTGTCTACAGGTACATAATGTTTTCTCATGATTGAAATCGTTGATATTTGTAAAATTGGACTCATTATATCCATTCCACAAAGTGAATTACATTCATCTTTAAAGTCTTAGAAAATGCAAAATACAAAAAACGCCAAAAGGGTTAAACTTTTGCCTTTTCAGATTTCAGTTCTCACTTTGGACTTTTAGAGGGTAAGTGAAATTATGGAGCCAGGTAAAAGAATTTAGATCAGGAATATTAAAGAGTCCAAAAATTTCAACTACAATGTTAAATAATTTTTTTTTTATATATATATATATATATATATACTTATATATATATATACTTATCATATGTTTTTGCTTATTTAACATTTTTATGCTCATTTCACAACGTTTTTGCTCATTTTACCTTTTGCACGTTTTACGTTTTTGCTCATTTAGCTTTTTTATGCTTATTTTACTTTTTCTCATTTTACATTTTTGCTCATTTTACGTTTTTTGTTCATTTAAAGTTTTTACTCATTTTATGCTTTTGCTCATTTTTTATTTATTTTTGCCTATTTTATGAATTTTTTGCTTATTTTTAGTGGTTCTCACGGTTCTCACCATAAGAGGGTTCTCGGTTCTCACTAGAACCCAACCCTATATGTGTGTGTGTGTGTGTGTGTGTGTGTGTGTGTGTGTGTGTGTGTACATATATATATATGTATACATATGTATATATATATGTATACATATGTATATATATAGTTGCTAAAACAATTTTTGGACTGATTGAACTTATCGGACTCCAAAGAGGTAAGTCCAAATCCAGTCCGAAAAATATCCGGACTCGAAAACTTGGATCCGGGTCCAGTCCAAATTTTTGTCACTCCAATTTAATCCGACAAGTTTGGACTTTTCTCGGTCCACTTACACCCCTACCCAGCAACTCGCGGGCACAACAACTGAAAAATGCCGCCACAAAAAAGGTGAAAGCCAAGCAAAACAAATGAAAAAATATGAAGTAAAATTTCCGGAACTTTCCCCAAATTGTTCGAAGATGAACCCTATTTGTTCTTCCCCAATTTGAGTTGCTTAAGGCTTTCGCAAATCTGGGATTCTGTAAATGGTAGAGGTTGGTAGTGGCTGGGGCGTACAAAAAAAGAAGGAGAGAGGAAAGAGAAGGGAATGGGATGGTGGCTGGAGGTGGTTGGGCGGTGGGAAGAAGGGAAGATGGTAGTTGGTGGCGGTGGTAAATGCAAGTGTGGGGAGTGACGGTGGTAAATGCAAGTGTGGGGAGTGACGGTGGCTTTCACATGTCGTTGTTTATACAGAGGGTGGAGGTGGTGGTGTTACCGGTATTGATACGAGCACTAATTTAGGTGAGAAAAGAGTGAGTCTGCAACATTTTGAACTCAAAGAGGAAGACAGAGGAAAAACTTCGAATGGTGGTAGTTGCCATAGAAGTTCTATGAAAAAAAGAGAAGGTGAAGCTGTGTCGCGCATCTAACAAAGATAATTCCCAACTAACCTCCTAACTATGTAGCAGGGCAAGTCAAGGTCGAATCCACAAAGGCAAATGGTATCAAACACTAGATATCTTGACTCAATCTAACTAAACACGTGAGAAACAATAATGGTGAAAAGGATACTAGACTAAAACTAACACTATACTATTGCAACTAACAATAAAACACGAGGTAAACTCAATTAATAAAGGCATCTAGAATTTAGTATCTCCACTAGCACGAGCAATACATGAATAGTTTTCATCCCAATAAACAAAATCAATAGTCCAAAAGGAGTTATGCACCATGAAAATACCAAAGACCTCTCCCGAGTACCAACGACTACTCTACTCAAGCAATCATACATATTCCCATGGAATCATGCAAGAAAAAGACATTAAACATGGCATCACAAATAAATTTCTAGTAATCCTATCTACTTATTCCCATAGACATATTCATACTCTTGATTGAATCAACAAATCCATCTAGATTTAATTCTCATTGTAAACAAGACATAAGGAATCAATTCAAAACCATCTATCTCTAGTATGATAATGAAAATAAGCACAATTCAATCAAGTAAGGACAATTAATCACATTAAATTGGGATTAGGGGAATTCATGCATCAATCATTACTAAGGTTCAACTTAATCTAGATTATGAAACTAGTGACTCATAATGGGAATAATAAAGCAATTAAGTAGTAAATAAATAGACATGATCTGATAATAATAAAGAGAGAGAATTAGAAAATTTAGTCTTTTACTTGAATGAAAATAATCCAAGGTAGCCAAATTGTAGATCTCAAAGTTAAACAATGGAGTTTTGCTCTAAAAGCTCTCTAAAAACTGATGAATAAAAGCTAAGTGTCGTGCTAAAACTACTAAAAAAGTATTTATAGTTTCCTAAAGTAATAAAATGACTTAATAAAATCACGTCAGAAAGCAGGTCGACACGGTTGTGTCAAAACTGACACGGGAGTGTTGACCTGGTATTACATAAAGTTCACACGAGTAATTAGCTATTGCATCTGGAAAAGGAGGGTAACACGGACGTGTCACATATGACACGGACGTGGTGACCTGATAGTCTGCAAACTGGAACTATTCTGCCTTCTAGAAAAATAGGTGACACGGGATTGTCAAAAATGACAAAGGCGTGTTGCCTTCAAAATGTCATTCTAGTAGCTTCTACCTCGAGTCCAGTGAAACAACACGGACGTGTTAGATATGACACGTCCTTGTTCACCTGCTTCAGCCCATGTTTAAGCCCGTGGTCAACTCCAATGACCCATAAGAGATCGAAGATGTTTTATTCACTTGAAAAGTTATTCAAACACAAGAAAACAACCCGTGAAGTGACATGGAACTGAAAATAGCCAAAAGAATGCAATAATTAGTCCTAAATGCTCTAAAACTAAGCTAAATGAGACTTAAAATGCCTTTAAATTATGAACTATTATCGACTTATCAGAAGGAAAGGGGAAGAGAGAAGAAGAGTTAATAAAGGGTTTAATTAGTGCTTAACTAGGTCAATTAGCGTTAAAAAGCGTTTAACTAGTCTTATATGCACGTGATGAGTGCAAAGGCAATAGAAAAGCTCAATTGCATAATTATATGTACAAAATATTGTTCATAAATTAAAGTAATTTTTCTTTGATTTTTTTTAGAAAATCAATAAATTGGAGAAACTAAAATTATTTTTTTTGTTAGTTGAGGGTATAATTGTAAAAGAGGATGAACATTGACTCCTCACATCTTCACTTATATAATAGATGTTAGGGTTTAAGTAGTGGTTAGGGTTGACAAAAGTTGATCTAAACTATAAACCGATCTGAATCTAACCCGATATTTTCGGGTATGGGTTAAGATTTTCGACCCGGATTAAAAATGGATCAACCCAACCCAACCTAAAACCTCAGCGGGTTAGGTTCAGAGTGACTTTTCGAACTCGAAAGTAACCTGAACAAACTGATTTAGAATTTGAGTTAGGTTTGGGTTGGGTCAGCATGAAATTAACCTGACTTTTACAACTTCTGTCACCTATTTTCTAATTATAAACTTATATTGGGCCAAGGCCATTTATTAATTTGAAGCCGGTGGCTAATTATGCCTTTGATATTTGAATTTTGATTTAATTGGCATTTGAAGTTATGATTTGCAATGATTGAATTTTGTAATGTATAATTATTGCAGTTATAAAAAATAAATTAGGTTATATTGGGTTGGTTTCAGGCTAACCCAAAACCTAGTATGTCGGGTTCAGGTTATGTTTTTCACCCGAAATAGAAGTCAGGCCGATTTAAACCTGACCTGATTACCACCCCTAGACTAGTGGTTAATTAAAGTTTAGGGGTAAACTATGTATTTGTGTAAAAGTTGGGACATTCGGTGGATTTTTAAAAATTAAATAGTATAAGATGAATTTCACCAAAAACCTGAAATATTTAGTAAAAAATCCACCAAAAATAAGGTGAATCGAAAACACCCCATAATAATTTGCAAAGAAGAACATATTTAGCATGGGAAGTGAGACCTAGATGGTAGAATCATGGGTTGTTCTCCCCAACTTATTTTCCGTTCGGTTCGGTTCGCCCGTTGCAATCGTTCGTTCGGATTTTTTCGTTATCGATTCGTTATTAGTAATTTAATTCTCTGATTATAAAACAATGATTATTATTATTATTATTATTATTATTATTATTATTATTATTATTATTATTATTATTATTATTATTATTATTATTACTACTACTATTACTATTACTATTACTATTACTATTACTATTACTATTACTATTACTATTACTATTACTATTACTATTACTATTACTATTACTATTATTAATATTAATATTAATATCATTATTACAATTACTATTATTCTATTATTATTGTTATTATTACTCCTAATACTATTGCTTTTACTATTATTATTAATATTAATATCAATAATAATATTATTATTATTTTAATATTGCTAATTATTATTTTGCTAATTCTTTTTTTTCTATATGATTTTGCTAATTATATTGAAATGATAATTCAAGCCTAAGAAGTACACATTTCAATAATATTTGTCATTGTTCAAAGTACATACTTATTAGTAGATGACAACAATAATACTATTAATAATAACAACAATAATGCTTGTCATTGTTGAAACGATCATATATTTTTAATACACGTTTTGATAGTTGAACTACTAGGCAAAATAATACTTCTATCGAACATTTACTAGTTTTCATAATCGGTTAATTCTTCGTCTTGTTCTTGTCCATAAATTTGCTCCATCACCTCGGGATTATTCTGCATTGACTACCATATTTCTTCAGTTATTTTCTATCATACACTATCCATAGCTATTTTTCTGTTATCATCGTACATGTTATGATCAGCTCTTTGTTCCATGACTTCAATTTGGTGCGTGAAAGGAATCCCTAGATCATGTAAACGAATAAAATTGTGTAGGGTAAAACAAGCGACGACAATTCTCAACTGATTAGCCTCGTCCATTTGCGGCATCGATTTTAGAACCTTCCACCTATTTTTGAGAACCGCAAAAACCCTCTCAATTACATTTCGACAAGAAGAATGTCGATAATTGAATTGCTCATACTAGATATGGACTCAAGTACCCGAATGTATTAGGATACGCTGAATTGACTACATAGTATTTTCCTGTACAACAATCATAATGTTAGTTTAATTTGTTAAAGTAATGTATTTTCCCATAGTATTCATGGCAATAAAAGTTAGCTAGTACGTGGTGGATGAGGGAATCCCATTCTAGCATCTCCTAAGCTTCGCCTCCATACATTTGTATCATGTGCACTCCCTTCGTAGCCCTCATTGATGTGAGTAACCAACATGTTGAGTGAACACACAGCCATCACATTCCATGTTTTGTCCCCGTGACGATCTCTAAATGCCCTGCCTACATCATCTGCAACAATTGATTGTATAAGGGTACCATCTATGGCACCAACACAATCCTAAAAACAAAAGTATATTGTCATTACATTGAGACAATACATGTTGATATTAGATTATGTTAATTAATAATAAATGTCATCGAATGTAGGATAAGTACCTTAAAGAAAGGCTAGTATTTGATGTTGCTTTGAATTTCAGGAGGTGTTTCATACAAAATTTGATATGGTCAAATTATTTGACTCGACAATACTTTCAATGCGTATATACCTTTTTGAAATACTTCGAAATAGTTGATGTTTCAGCAATATCACGAACAGAGGTTTAGCCAGCATGTACAAACCTAACCCAAGTTGCTCTTCAATGCTTATATATCTACCATCTACTAGGAGTTGTTCTCTAAGGATATTAGCAAGACTTATAAATATTTCTCTACTTAGCCGAAGTTGTTCTTTACACAACTTACGATGGCCTGCCAACATCCTATGTATGAAATTATGCCCCGGTTTTCCCCCCGAATGCAAAGGCATCCCTTCAACTTGGGTTGTCAATCTCCTCAGCTCACGCAATGCTATACGCGTCAAACTTTGTTGCATCAAATCTTCATCCATTTTACATAGGCACATATACATTAATTTAATGCAATTGGATTTAGACAAACATATAAAGTACGATAATTACTAAAAGTAACACAATAAGTTCCATAATAAGTTCCACATATAAAATCCTCATAAACATAAAATAACTAAAAGTTCTAACTTAAAAGCAATCCACCATAAAGTCATACAGTTTTAACTAGATTATCCTTCGCAACCATCTCAGTCATAAAACATATTATCATCATCCATAGGCATATCTGGCCGATAGACAACATCTGAAAGTGCACAATGCTTCCTCAAGAAATGAAGTTTGCCGTTATCATTACGCAAAGAGACGAAAAGATCGATGGCACCCGGAGTACTACGAAAGCTATCAAGAATATCCACAACAAATTCATCCCCATACTTTGTAGCAATCCCTATGGACTTCAAGATATCATAAACTTCATCAAATCTATTTATGGGTTTAGGAGGTTGACTCACAGAGGATTTCCTTAGAATATCAAGACATGTATCAATATCATCAGCCCTTGTACTTTTCTTGGACATGCTACTAGTCTCACCGCTTTTACGCTTTTTAGTATCAATAGCGATAATGGGAGACTAGCTTTCATTCTTGTGAACTTGAATATCATGAATATCATCAGGTGGAGCGTCTTCAGAGTCACAAGAACCTTTAACTTGAATAGTAAATACTTCATTTCCTTTGGGGGTAAATGCTGGAGTATAAGATCTATCACCCGTTGCATAACCACTACGCAAATTTTTTTTCCCATTCAGCCTCATTCTGTAATGGATTCTTAAGAAACACAGTTGCTATGGATTTGTAGTGCCGCAATAAGATAATGTTGCAAAGAAAATAAATAAGTTGAAGAAAACGCTAAATATAAATATTATACAAAATAAAAAGGAAGTGCATGGATGAAAATAAATAAAATACTATTGGGTGTAACGATTAGTTAACAAGTACCTTAACAAAACCCTTCCATTTTTCACTTTCCACATCAACAACAGGACAACCATTTTCGCTCCAACCGATACCAGTCCACTTCTTTAGTTCATTCCAAGCCATGTGTCTTTCTTTCATATTAGTGTACCAATTCTTAACAGAAATTGATGTATAATACTTTCCTATTCAGGTGTTTAATGCTGTATCAAGACGTTCGCAATCAGTTTTCCCACCCGCTGGGGAGATATGTTCGGACAGGATTCCTAGAAGTACGGTAACAACATCCATAGTGAAATTTTCCCTTGTATTTCTCATTGCAAACTAGATATTTCTAAAGGAGGATAAACAATCAAAAGCAGGACTGATCGAGCATCCAACAAGTGAAAAAAGCAATTAAAAAATAAACTAGCTAGAAAATAAATCACCTTTACTAAACATTAAAACCATTATAAGCTTAAACCTTAGTAAATCAAATTGTATAGAGGCAAAAATATCACATAATATCATATTCAAATTACACACATACACCCTGTCAAAAAAACAAATAACACACATACACACATATTAGCGATTAAAATTAATAGCATCTACCTTTTTCTTTAACTATTTAGTACATATATAATTTTAATCATCGTAAAAAAAATCCCAAAAGAAAGCATCTTTCCCTTAATAGCATGAACAAGATGAATATTATATCCAAGCACCAGCTGTGATCACGCATTTCCTGCCAAAGAATTTCTCCCCTGTAACTGTGGAAACTACTATGCAGCCGCCAATATCTCTGCTTATGTTGGTAACCTTCATGTTGTCTTTCAGAATGGCGCCATTATGAAAGGCTAAGGTCCCCATGATCCCACCTCCCACCACAATAACATCAAACTTGTGTTCCACAGCATACTCCTTTCTTTTGCTGCTACCCATCTCACTCTATAATCTCTCCCAAATAGGACTATTTCACAGTTCATGAAACAACAATGTAAGTTACCAGTAAATTACAGGATTGTTATAGAAGTTCTTTGTGAGTTATCTTTTCTAAGGAAAAAAAGATGAAAAGGGAACTACCACATAATGTGATAGTGCGATAATTAATCAAACGAAACCACAATTTTCTTGTAACACCCCGACAATTCTCTCTTTTCTAAAATACCTTTTTAATATAAAACTTAGAGAATCATCAAAGTATTATCTCCTGTGTGAAAACTTATTGGCTTATTCAGAATTTTGCAGCGGAAAACATAATAAATAAACTTTACGGTTTTTTCACCATATACCCCCGACAAATTTTTTTTTTGCACCATATACCCTTTCAACTTTTGAAATGCACCATATACCCTCGACGTTTCAAAAAATACACCGACATGCCCTTATGACTAACGGCGTTAGAGTTCCGTTAGTCATTAGGCCCTAATCCTACCCTAACCCTAATTAACTAACCAAAATCTACCCCTAATCCTAACCCTAACCCCAATACCTTAACCCTAACACTTAACAGTTAACACCCTCACCCCCCCTTTTGCACCCACCACCACCCTTCCTCGGCTCCCCTCCTCCCCCGCAACCCCCTTCCCATTCCCTTCCCTTCCCCCGCCATCACGCAACCTCGAAGAACAAATCTCGAAAAGTGATGGAGGATTTTCGCAACTCTTCGATTCATACACGGAGGAGAGAGATGTAAGGACGTCGGCGAAGGAGGAGAGATTTTGCGGTCCAAATTCTGGTTCAATTTCTATGCGTTGAATTCAATATTTTTCGATTTCGTTTGATTTGATTCAAAATCGGTTTCAAAATCGACGTTCTCTCTCACCGGCCGCGCGCGGATTCGAAGAGGGGGGGGGGGAGGGTTGCGGGATTCGAAGGGGGTGGGGGGAGGGGCTCGGGATTCGAATGGGGGTGGGGGGAGGGTTGCGGGATTCGAATGGGGGTGGGGGAGGGGTGCGGGATTCAAAAGGGGGAGGGGCTGCGGGATTCAAAAAGGGTGGGCGTGGGGGGTTTGCGTGGGTGGGTGGGGGTGGTGGGGGGTTTGCGTGGATGGGGGCAGGCTGGGGGGAAGGGGAGGAGGGGGGGCTGGGGGGAACTGTTGGGGTGGTGGTGGGGGTGGGGCTGCGGGGGAAGGGGAGGGTGCGGGGCTGCAGGTGGGGAAGGGGAAGGGGGTCGCGAGGTTGCGGGGAAGGAGATAGGGGTCGGCGGGGTTGCGGGAGAGTGGGGAAGGGGAGGGGGTCGCGGGAGTGGGGAAGGGGGTCGGCGGTGGTGAGGGGGTGGTGGTTGGGGGGTGGTGGTGAGGGGGTGGTGAGGGGTGGGGGAGGGGTGGTTAGGGTTAGGGTTAGGGTTAGGGTTAGTGTATTAGATTAGGGTTAGGGTTAGGGTTAGGGGTAGATTTAGGTTAGTTAATTAGGGTTAGAGGTAGGATTAGGGCCTAATGACTAACGGAACTCTAACGCCGTTAGTCATAAGGGCATGTCGGTGTATTTTTTGAAACGTCGAGGGTATATGGTGCATTTCAAAAGTTGAAAGGGGGGTATATGGTGAAAAAACCGTAAACTTTATAAATAAAATTTAGTCAACCACAAAGTCAACTCTAAAGTCAAACCAACAAAAGTCAAAGTCAATGACAATAGTCAAAGTCAACTACGAAAAGTGTAAAGTCAAAATATGATAAATAATCTACACAAGCTCTCCAATCCCGAATTCATGATGCATCATCTTCAAATCTGTAGATGGACAATGCACTATTGATCCCTTGGGTCATCACATGATCAATAAAGCATAGCCATTATCAACATACACACACAAAGCACGTAATCAGCAAATCTGAATACTACGTAACAAATAGTAAATAATCCTAACATGATACAAATAAATAATAAGTAGGAATAAATAATCATACAACAACATAGTAGACTACTTTACTGAACTAAACTCTACAACAAATTAGTTAATTAACTTAGATGGAATAGTCAATGGAACGAGTTGTCTAACCAAAACCAATCTTCAATTTAGAAGACAAAATACGGGAGCGACTTCGTATTCCTATGACCTACTACGATATCGAGGAACCTTTTAAATAAAAATAGGACACGGTGATCAATCCGGTCCCAAGAAAAGCCATGGGCTACCACCATGTACTCCAACTCATACTTGTCCAACACTTCAGACGTGCACAAGTCTAAAGCTATTCCTATCCACGTTTCACTTTACATGATTAATAAATTATTGTTAAGACTCACAAGCAATACAAATAATATAATCATCAAACAATCAGGCATTCCATTTTTATCTTAGGATTAGATAAGTGATCACCAGATTAACAATCCAAGAATCAATCCAGTATTAATCCATAACCTTTAATTAAGTGTTGAACCAAGTCAACAACCAAAACCAACCTTTCATAGGTGCGCGGCTTTCGAGGAAATAAGCCCCTTACCGACCAAGACGCGATGTTCAGGGGTCAACTTGGGCAACCTAGCATCATCGACTTTATTTTTTCACAACAGCCTTCCCTCGCCTCGGTTCCATTGGGGTGCCCCCCTTCTGAGGTGTCGCCCCATACTCGACGCTTAGCGAACAAGTAAGGCGACTCCGATAGCAGCAAGGGACTCCGATAACCGAGCGTCAAATGGCGGCAACAAGGGTCTTTCCGACAATTTCGAAGGCTACCACCCTTGAGGGGTGCTGCTGGGCCACGCAGCCAAGGAGGAACGCATCATCAATCACTCCCCCTTCGACGGAAACAAGGGTATTTCTGTCTTTTCCTAGGCGACACCGGTCAAAGAATACCGACAATTCCGAAGGCTACCACCCTTGAGGGGTGTCTTTGAGCCACGCGACCAAGGAGGAGCGCATCATCAATCACTCCCCCTTCGATGGAAACAAGGGTATTTCCGTCTTTTCCTAGGCGACACATGATTCAATCATGATCCAAACCAACATATATATTAATCCCTCATGTGAATTAATAAAGTAAAGTTCTCAAATCCCATATGCTTGTATCAATCTTCCATACAAACATAATATAAATATCATAACCAACATGCTTCACACAACGGCATAAAACATGCAAATCCAACTTAATAGAAATCACATATGAACTAAGAAATAGTTCCCTATGCATGATACTACTCAATTCTCATCCTTAGGACATGATACTAGTCCAATCAACACATAGATATATACGTACCTTGTGTAGACAAATCGAGCGGCAACTTTCACAATCTTAAAAGTCGGCTAAAGAGAAACTTGATTATTACAACCCCCTAGTATAACTACTACACTAGCTAATTACAATCCTTAAAACTCATTTTTAAATCATAAAAACTCCATCATAACATCCCTTTTAAAAATTCCAGCAACATATTATATATTAAAACTCTTTTTAAACATACTTAAACAAACTTATAATCATAAGAAAGCCCAAAACCATAAACTATAACATGTTACTATGATTTTTCAACCTTTAAAACCCTAAAAATCCATGCTTTGATATTTTTAAACCCTATTTTATCATAACAAGTAAACCTGAAATTTTCTAACTTCATAAAACAATTCATCTAATCTTAGATTCATAATCAAATCATAAATTTTAAACATAAACTTATTAAAACAATCCTTAAAAAAAAAACTTTGCATTAAAATAACTTGAGGAGGAAGAAAAATAACCAACAAAAAGAAGAGGAGGGAGATGACGCCGGAATACAGGGGACGACAGCGGCGGTCGGCAGCTGCTGCTGGCGGTTGGGTGGTGGCGGCTGCCGATGGCTGGCCAGAAAAACCGAAGAAAAGAAAAAGAAGAAGGAGAGAGAGAGAAAGCCGAAAATAAGGGGAGGAAAAGAGAGAAAATAAATGTGTTTAATGTGTGGGGATTTGTGTAGATAAGGGTATTTATAGGTTCCCCCATTAGGGGTCCAATAAGGAGTTGGGCTTTGATGGGTTAATTTAGTGGAGGTGTTCATAGGAAAAGCTATAAGGTTTGGGCTCCTCTAACCCAATATAAAATCCTTTTCACAATCCAAAAAGTGTATTAAGCTTTTCAAATATTTTTCAAAACATGACTTAATAAAATGTTTAACTTTTTTAAATCATTAAAATGATTCCTTTGACTTTCAAATAATCAACCTTTGAAGAAATGAATCATTTAAATACTAAATATATTTAAATATATATAACTATAAATTAAAATATATTTATAAAATTCATAAATTTACGGGGGACTACATTTCTGCTTCTATTAATGTTTCACTCATTATACATCAAAACACACCATCAGCTCAATTCTACTATCAATCACTACATTCTCTCCTACAAAAAACATTAAAGATTAAATCTTTTTAATGACACTAACTAATCATATGATCAAACAAACCTTATCGTTCACCACAACCAAAAAGTCAATAATCACAGTAAAAAAAAAGGAAAATTTGATAGGAACAGTCCCAACTATTGGCGTTCTGCTATTTTCAGTCCCAACTAAGGATTATTTCCGAGTGGTCCCAAACTATGCATCATTTTTGCCGAAATTGATCCCAACTGACTGATTACCTGTTTAACAGGTTAATTTTTTTTATTTCTTAAGTCAGTTTCCTTCTTCCTTTTCTCTCTCCTATCTCCTTCCTCCCCTACCGCCCCCTCCCCAGCCCACCCCGAAATCCAATCCCCTCCCCCGCCAACCCTCCCCTCCCACCCACCTCCCCAGCTAACCCCCAAAATCCCCTCCCCTTCCCCCCTTCAACCCCTCTCCCCTTCCCCTGCCACCCCGAATTTTAAATGTAGGGGAAGGAGGGATTAAGAAGGGTCTGTAATGGTAACATGCACCCATGATTGACAAAATGTGGTTGTGGCTAGTAGTTTTGTACCTTTATTATTTGATTTGTTATCTCGTTTGGTGATTAATTTCTGTGTCTATTGATATTTTGGTTATATGCTTTAAGTTTCTCTGGGTGGTCATTAAAATTGATGTTAGATTTACAATTGGGTGATGTCATGGTATTTAGATATGGTTTAACATGATCTTTAATGTTTTTTCGTTAATAACTTGTTATCCATTTGATGACAGTTGAACAAGCAAAGGCACCAATTGAAGTTGTTGTATCACCAACTAACAAAGGGACTACCATTAGAAGGGTGACAAAGAGAATAGTGAAGAAGAAGGTAGTCGGGCCCAAGACCCCTACTTCCGCTAAGGATGGAACTGCACCTGCACTTGCAGCAAAAGCGGGTGAGGCTGATGATACGAAGGCTGATGTAGGCCAAAAGGAAGAGGATACAAGTGATGCCAAGGCTGTGGATATGTTGAAAGCAGATGAAGTGGTTATGAAGGATGCGGAATCGGTAGAGCAAGAGGAACCAGGTACTGGAAAGGGTGAAGATGCCGGAGAACCCCAATATAAAGGGAAAGAAAAAATGGATGTTGATGATGTGGTTTGGGTGGTGGTAGGAGTTTTGAGGGTGGGGGATGGGAGGGCTGGATGCCCACTAGAGGTAGGGTTGACAATCAGGTCGGGTCGGGTCAATTTCAGGTCGACTTGTTTACATAAACCCGAACCCGAACACGACCCGTTTACCTCAACTGGTCAGAAATTCCAACCCCAACTTGACCTGAACCCGACCCATTTAACCTGCTTTTTAAAAATTTCTTCCGAGGTTCAAGAATAGGTGGGCAAGTTCTCTATGGTGAGAATTATGTAAGACAAAAATATATAATTTATTGGGGGCATTCAGCTCCAATAACAATTTACCAATAATTTATTGAGTCCTTTTGTATACTCTTCATGTCTCTTCTTCTATTTCTTTAGTACTTGAAGCTGCAACAATGACTTCCATTTCAATTATATGAATTAGGCTAATATATGAGTTTCTTCTTCCCACTGTCTCTTTCTCACACACTCTCTCTTCGTTAGTCTGGCTTTACAATTAATTTAAACGGGTTAGGCGGGTTATTCTCAGGTTGGGTCAACTATTGCCAGCCCTAACTAGAGGAGAGAGAAAATAAAAGTTGGGTAAAAAAATAAAAGGAAAATTTTCTCTATACTATAAGGGAAGAGGGGAGCAATGGTGTCCCATTTGAGATTACATTTTTACCCCTATTAAATAAATTATATTTTAAGAAAAAAACTTCAAACAACACTCCTAAACAACTCAAAGTCAACACATTCAATGCAAATCAACAAAAAATTGACAAAATTACTTTAAAAAAGGAAATTCCCAAACAATTTACAGTCATCACAATCAACATAAAGACAAAATAATATTAAATAAGGAAATTTTCCATAAATTTAAAATGACACATTGAAAAACATACATATGATTATACATTGATTAGAAAAGTCCATAAAACAAAATGAGAAGTGTGATATTGAAATACATTATCGATAATAATGTAGTATGTAAAAACTTGATGATGATTTATGATGTATTTAGAAACTTATACATTTTTTTATCAATAAAACAAGACTCTTTTTTTTTAGGGGAATAAAATAAGACTCTTTATCTAAAGGAACATTGTCGAACCATCACATAGTTTTAACTCCAACTATATGTTAAAAACAACAAAAGGTTAATGATATTTAATTTCTAATTGCTTTATGCATTATATGTACTTCATTGATTTCAAATTATCTGCTCATAAAATAGCACAATCAAGAAGATCTAAAGTTATTGAAATGCTATAGACAATTACTTTTTTTTTTTGAGGTAAGATGAAGGGGACTCACTTGAGGGGGATAAGGGGAAATCCTCAAATGAGTCTCATGAGGTTTGATCCCTAGACCTTAGGGATATAAGGTGGGAAGCGACGCCACTACTCCACCACCTCAACCTCTATAGAGAATTACTTGGGGAAAGAAAATTCTTAAAGGGTTTACTGCGAAAGAATAACCAACAAAGAAAATAATTAAAGCACGCATCGCGTGCATAGATTGCTAGTTTTACCTGTTGCAGCAGGTCATTAACCTGTTGGGATCAAATTTGGCAAAAATGATGCATTGTTGGGACCGCTCATAAATAATCTTTAGTTGTGACTGAAAATGGTAGAACGTCCATAATTGAGACTGTTCCTATCAATTTTTCCAAAAAAAATCAGTTCTTGCAACTTTGACAGTACAATAAAGACTAAAACTTGAATGAAATACCAAACATTCCATCAACATTTAATGAAAACCCAATTCCAAAAATGTAATTTAAGATGAAAAAGTACAGATTAAATTTACAAATTACAATGAAGAATTGTAAAATGAATTCCCCAACGTCTATGCAATGCTTCTTTCTCTCTCCTATAATTGATGGGTAACATCTATTTTTTTTTTTCTGGGAGTTCATAAAACAGAAAAAAATGCCGCAATTTCTAGAGGAAGAGGAAAACAATTCCTCTAGTTTTTTTTCTTTAAACGTTATTAGTAGGAGAGAGGAGTAAGATAGTTTTGTTTGTAAAACTAATTAAATCTAGGTTTAGTCAAACCCAAACTAGAAAGGGATAACTAGTTAATATTTTATCATTATTATTAGTTAATTTATAATTATTATTTAATGACATAAATATCCAGCATTCCATCCCTCACAAATTTGGGATTTTGCAAATGGTGGAGGTTGGTAGTGGCTGGGGCGCAGAGATAAAAGAAGGAGAAATGAAAGAGAAGGGAATGGGATGGTGGCTGGAGGTGGTTGAGCGGTGGGAATAAGGGAAGGTGGTAGTTGGTGGCGGTGGTAAATGCAAGTGCGGGGGCCGGGGAGTGAAGTTGGCTGTTACATGTCGTTGTTTACTGAGGGTGGAGGTGGTGGTGTTACCGATATTGATTCGAATATTAATTTAGATGAGAAAAGAGTGAGTCTGCAAAATTTTGAGCTCAATCATGAAGAGAGAGGGATAACGTCAAATGGTAGTAGTTGCCATAGAAGTTCTATGAAGAAAAGAGAAGGAAAGGGGAAGAGAGAAAAGGAGTTAATAAGGGGGTTAATTAGTGGTTAAGTAGGTCAATTAGGGGTAAATTAGCGGTTAACTAGTCTTGTATGCACGCGATGAGTGCAAAGGCAAATAGAAAGCTCAATTGCATAATTATATGTACAAAAAATTGTTCACAAAATTAAAGTATTTTTCTTTTAATATTTTAAAAAATAAATAAATTAAAGAAACTAAAATTATTTTTTTAGTTGAGGGTATAATTGTAAAAGAGGATGAACACCAAAACCTCACATCTTCACTTATCTTTATAAGGGAAGGGATGAGTATGGTGTCCCCCACTATAAATTTCTTGAATCGTTCGTCATTAAATCAACTACTCTACTAAAAAAAGGAAAAAACAAAGTCAAACTTAAATATAGCATAAAAAGTTACCTAAAATGTTGAACGCAATCAAGTACTCCCTCTGGTTCCTAAAGGTCCCCCCTCTTTCCGTTTAAGTGTGTTTCCAAAAGATCCATCCTCTTATATTTTATTCCTTATTTGGCAATTTTTTTTCCTTTTTACCCTATCATGTCCCTAACATATGGTCCACCATTACACTATTAATTCAATTTTACTCCCTTTCTCTCTCCTACTTTACCCTTTTTTATTTGTTTATTTTCCTTAACCCCCTTTCTCTCTCCTACTTTACCCACCACAACCCCACACAAATTGATCCTCCTTGGTATCTGTAGTAACAGTAACAAGGAGGATCTTTCGGAACCGGATGGAGTAACAATTGAGCCACCGAAAAAAGAAACAATTGACCACAAGACATAATATATTCATGATGGAAAAGCAAATAAGAAAATTATATCAATCAAACACTTTATCAAGCAATACACAATCAAATATTACATTAAAAATGGAAAATTTCATCTATTAACAAAGTGAAATGATTTACTAACACAAAAGGTTAATTATGTTAATACAAACATAAGAATTCCAAAATAACCTAAAACATCCCTGCGGACGATCGGGTGCGACCCATAATGATTATAAGTTAAGGCTAGTATAATAGATATTAGGGTTTAAGTAGTGGTTAATTAAGGTTTAGGGGTAAATTTGTGGATAATGACTAATTGAGTTATAGTTCAATTACTAGCTTGGGTAAACTATGTATTTGTGTAAAAGTTGGGGCATTTGGTGGATTTTAAAAAACTAAAAACTATAAGATGAAATTCATGAAAAATCAAAGAGGAAAAAACATCCATTAAAAATAAGTTGAATCGGAAAAAACCCATAAAATTCGCAAATAAAAACAACATAATTAGCATGGGAAGTGAGGCCTAGATGCTAGAATTAGAAGATAAAAATTAAGAAAGCATGGTTGCTAAAATTAAAATGACAAAAATATCCAACATTCCAACCCCCGAATTCCTGTCTCGCGCCGTTGATTCCGATGCCGCCATTCCTTCATTCAATCAATCTCTCTCCTCAAACGCGTGGCCCCACACCCACACCCTATAATATCATCACTATCAGATCTTCCATAAACATAAAAATAAGCTTCACTGCTACTCCACTATAATTGCACCTCCACTTCTTCACTCTCTCATCTGTCTGCTAAGTAGCCCTACTACTATTATTTGATCCCAATAAAGTAGAAAGACAAAAAGCTAAAGTTAGGTTTTTTTTTTTTTTTTTGTTCTTTAATTTTCAGTATAATTGAATTTGATTGATTGAAAATTGAAATCTTCCCCCCTTTTTTTTTTCTTTCTCTCTCTTCGTATAATTGGATCGATCTCTGTATTCTTTTTCGTCTTTTTTTTAGCAGAAGCAGAAGCAGAAGAAGTCACCAATCGTGAGTTCGTCAATTTTTGTGTTTGACAGAGTCCAACTGTTGTTTAAGTCCACTTCTTTGATGCTTTTGGTAAGTTCTTTGATTATTGCTTCTTCTTTTTTGGGCTTAATCTTTCAATTGTTGGATTTTTCTGCACCAATGAGGTTTTATTTGCTTTTTGATTTTTTGTAATTCTGGGTTGTAATTAATTTATATTTTGCAAATTGGGTTGATCTTATTTTTATTTTTGGGTAGTTTAGATTTGGATTAATGCATTTTACTTGATCAGGATCTGATGGGTTTAGCTGTGATTTACTTAATTGTGTCGGTTAGATATCAATTAATCTTGCCATAAAATGAAAAAGGAAGCAAGAATTGCAATAATCAAGTTAATTAATGCTTGTTTAAGGAAATTATAATATGGTTCTTTTTTGGGGTTGGTTTGGTGAAGAATAGCCATCTCTTTGATTAATTGATTGCTCTTGTTCCCGACCTTTGATCTTTCATTCTGTTAATAGTTTTCGGATCTTGTGAATTTGGATAGATTCTGTTGATTAGTTTACTGTATTTATTTATGTTACGTCAATTGGAGCTGCAATTTACCCATTTCACCTTGCTTATTCAACGCCGCCGTCACCGAGTGCGTCTAGATTGCCCCAGGATTAGTAGTGAATCTAGTGATAGTGGTGGTTGTTCTGTTTATAGAAATATTTGATAATTCTATAATTGTTTAACTTAAACAAAAGTGGAAACTATTGCAGGCGAAATATGGCGAACAAAACGCATGGTGACAGTAGGGCAAGGAGTTCCATATCTATATTTATCATAGTTGGTCTGTGTGGCTTCTTTTATTTGTTGGGGGCATGGCAGAGGAGTGGGTTTGGGAAGGGAGATAGTATTGCTATGGAGATTACTAAGAGTGGGGCAGATTGTGCGGTTCTCTCAAATTTGAGTTTCGAGACTCATCATGGTGGGGAAATTAAGACTGGAGATTCTGCTATTAGTACAAAAGTGTTTCCGCCGTGTAAGGAAAAGTACACGGATTACACTCCATGCCAAGATCAAAAGCGTGCTATGATGTTCCCAAGAGATAATATGGTATATAGAGAAAGACACTGTCCCACTCAGGAAGAGAAGCTGCATTGCCTCATACCAGCACCTAAGGGATATGTCACTCCGTTTCCATGGCCTAAGAGCCGTGACTATGTACCATATGCAAATGCTCCTTATAAAGCTTTGACGGTGGAGAAGGCTATCCAAAATTGGATCCAATATGAAGGAAATGTCTTTAGGTTTCCGGGTGGTGGGACACAGTTTCCCCAAGGAGCAGATAAATATATTGATCAGCTAGCTTCTGTGATTCCAATCAAGAATGGGACAGTTAGGACAGCCCTAGACACTGGTTGTGGGGTATGTTGTGCGTTTTTTCTTTCCTTAAATCTTTTTTTCCGTTGGTGCTTGTTTAATGTACTCAAAGACTTCTGAAGTGTTTGTTTTTCCATACTGACTTTTGATGCCTGTGTTAGGTTGCAAGTTGGGGAGCATACCTTACGAGCAGAAATGTCATCGCAATGTCATTTGCACCAAGAGATTCTCATGAGGCTCAAGTTCAGTTTGCTCTTGAAAGGGGGTACCTGCTGTTATAGGTGTTCTTGGAACAATAAAGATGCCATATCCATCAAATGCTTTTGACATGGCGCATTGTTCTCGTTGCTTAATTCCATGGGGTGGAAATGGTGAGGTTTTGGGTCCGATGTCATTAATTGATCATTATTGTGTATTTGGAACTTTATCTGTGGGATAATTAATCTTCATTCAAGAGGTTGTATGTATATATGAGCTGATTTCCAGATAAATTTCCAACTTCTTTTTGTATTATCTAATCTTTTACACTTTTGGTCTTGACCCTTGCAGCTGGATTGTATATGATGGAAGTTGATCGTGTTCTCAGACCCGGGGGGTACTGGGTGCTTGCAGGTCCTCCTATCAACTGGAAGAATAATTACAAGGCATGGCAACGCCCAAAAGAGGCTCTGCAGCAGGAACAAGATAATATTGAAAAGACAGCTAAACTTCTTTGCTGGGTAAAGAGACATGAGAAGGGTGAAATTGCCGTTTGGCAAAAAAGTCTAGATGCTGATTCATGTCGAAGGAGACAAGATGAGTCAAAGGCTACCATGTGTAAATCCAATCCCGATGACGTTTGGTATGGTTCTGCCTTAATATTTTTGTACTCATACTCGTCCTTTACATCTTACTTCAGTTACTAGTTTCTGCTTATATTATCTGAACCTAGTATTATGTTGATGGATTTGTTACTCGAAGTGTGTTGTATCAGTTGCCTTTTAGTATATGATAATTATTCATGTTCTTTGTGACTACAATTCCTTATTAATAAAGGTCTACCTCATGCCACATTAATTGCAATGTCATGTACAATATGTTGTGGCAAAAGTGGAGTGCCATATGGCTATATGTCACGAAAGGCAGCACCCTTTAAATAGATATTATGGATGTCAATTTTTTTTATCTTCTAAATGAGATTTGTGTTTGATGTTGATTATGTTTGGTGTTCGGCTATGCTTTATTGTTCTATTAGTGATAAGAACAGAAATCTGTTATCCTTTTTTTTTTTTTTTTTGTCGTATTCACAATCTGGGAAAGTTCTAGTGTTAAAGCAGTTGCTGCTGTAGGATTTCCCTTCTCACCCATCACAAAACCTTCTTTCCTTTTTTTTTTTTTTTTTTTTTTTTTGGGGGGGGTGGGTGGGGTGGGGAGAGGAGAGGCTGGTTGTTCCTGTATTGTCTAGCACCATGTTAGTACGTTACATTAGTTAGGCATTAAACTGGTATGAAGCCTTTGTCATCTCTTGTGGAACAAAGTGAGCTATCTGGGGGAATATCCTTTTTGTCTTGACAAGTTTTTTGGTAGATAATAAGGTTAGATCCATCTGTCCATGTACAACTTATATCTATCTCAAGCAGTATATAATGTATCAGTGAGGTTTTTGCTTTCTGATTCTGAGCCGTATTAAGCGAGCATTGCTGGGTGCCTGGGTGCAAGAGTGACTTGAAATGTATTTTTCAATTTATCTTAGCTCACTTTAGGAATCCTGGATTGCGTTTGTATGAAGTTGTTCTATGCTTAAGTTAAAGACAAGTTGTGCTTATGAAGTTTTCTGCAACGGATGATTCAGAGACTGACTCAAATGCATTAGCATCTTGCTCCTTCAAGTTTGTTGATTGGGTTCTGAAAAAACTGCAAATATCGTATAGGGCAAAGAAGTAGTAAAGGATAAAGTTACATGAATAGGATCCAAGTCTTCTCCCTCTCTTTCTTGTTCCTTATCAGGGCATTTGTCAGTGAATATGTATGTTTTCAGATTACATGTAATTTATGGTGGCTTTGAGTTAAAAATGTTAAAATAGTGGTGATTGAAAATGTTCTAGATTAATAGTACACGTGACTGAGCACTCAGTGGACCTTTTAGCATCAAAGGTGATTTGTGAGTCTTGTATTACAACTTGTTCCTTCTTTTCTTGGCTTGTGTCTAAGCTGGGTCTTTTTTTCTCTTTGTTGTTTCCAGGTACAAAAAAATGGAGACTTGTGTCACACCATTTCCAAATGATGTTGCTGGTGAACAGCTGAAGCCATTCCCTGAGAGGTTGTATGCTGTACCTCCTAGGGTAGCTAGTGGATCAGTTCCTGGCGTTTCTGTTGATGCATACTTGAAGGACAATAGCATGTGGAAGAAGCATGTCAAGGCTTACAAAAGAATCAATAGCCTTCTTGATACTGGTAGATACCGTAACATTATGGATATGAATGCCGGGTTGGGAGGTTTTGCCGCAGCTATACATTCTTCCAAACTGTGGGTTATGAACGTCATGCCTACTATAGCCGAGAAGAATACCTTGGGTGTTATATATGAACGAGGGCTAATCGGCATCTATCATGACTGGTGCGTTATGGTTTCCCGCTTATTAACAAGCAGAATTTCATTGTTACCCCAACTGTGTACAGTGAATTTGCCAGAGTAGTTACCCATTTATACCATTGATGTGGTTCCTCTCGTTGCAGGTGTGAGGGTTTCTCTACATACCCGAGAACATATGACTTGATTCACGCAAATGGTGTCTTCAGCCTCTACAAGAACAAGTGAGTCTTTTGAACTTCAATTTAATTTGAAGCTACATATATACATATAACAAAGTAACAAACCATCCTTTTAAAAAATAAAATAAAAGTAGCACTTTGACTTCCAAGGTTTCTGATGCGTATCTGATATCTCTAACCATAACTAACTGATTAGATATGGAAATTGATACTTTGAAGGTACACATTGAAATAACTTCAGCAGCATACGACATGACAATGTTAATATATTATGTTTTTATTTATCAATAAAATTGCGGATATATTATGTGACATTTGACCATAAAGTCAAAGTGTTGCATTTATCTTAAAATGAAGGGAGTAGTCTTTTCTTGACATGACCGCTGAAACTCCATGATCATATGTTCCATGGTTTCTTCTTTTTATACATGATAACATGAACTTGCAATTCATTCCACTATAGCATATCGTTTTTTCTGGATATCATCGTTATATTCCATATCAAACATTGTATGTGGGTACCAATGTACCATGTCGATTATCAATGTCGTGTCATGAACTATGCTAGTCGGGAGACCTGAATGGACATTTTTCAAGGCTGGTGTGGTCTACATGACTGGGAAGTCAATTGTCTACTTTCTCAGTGTAATTCTCAAGGTTTTCATCTAATAAATGCAGATGCAACTTGGAAGACATACTTCTAGAGATGGACAGGATCTTGCGTCCTGAAGGGGCAGTAATAATTCGTGATGAAGTGGACGTGCTGGTAAAGGTTAAAAAGATTGTAGCTGGGATGAGGTGGGACACAAGAATGGTGGATCATGAGGACGGTCCATTGGTTCCCGAAAAGATACTGGTTGCTGTTAAACAGTACTGGACTGTTGATGGAGGCAATGTTACATCTACCCAGTGATTTAAACTTGTGAGTCCCATGGTTTGCTTCCTCCTCAGGTATCTTATAAGTCACACCGGTATCACACATGCTGAACTGAAAATCATTTTTGCTGCTACTGGATGTGTGCGTATCGTTTCTTGTCATCGGATAGGTTCAGCCGGTGGTATTCTTTCAGCACCAGGATAGATGGCTGTACGTGTGCTTGTTTGCTTCGACGTGTGGCCACAGTTGTTAGTAATTAGTTTTTAAGCAATAGATAATTATAGTTCCCCTTTGTTGGGTAAAAGAGATTAATTAGGATTGATTTATTTCTGTCAATGTATTCTATAACCCCGTCTCGAAGTTTTTGTTTAATTTGTACTACTACTTATTTATTTATTTATTACTCATCTCTGCATTTTATCGGTGTTATTCCTAGGATCCTATCCCATTCCCACTACTACACTAGCATACACCTCTATACTTGCACAAAAGTGAGAAAGAGGAGAAAACATTAGGAAAGACAACTAATTGGAATTTTTTCCTTGAATAATGCTGAAATGGGTATTAATTCTTCACATACGCCGAAGTTTAAATTAATTCCATAGGTACCGTCCACGTAGGACGGCACGCGAGAAAATAATTTTTTTTTTTTGTTTTCGCCTAAATAAACCGCTACCTGGACTAGCGGTTTATTTTAAAGTTAACCGCTACTCAGAGTAGCGGTTTTCTCTATTAAACCGCTACTCTAAGTAGCGATTTACTAGAATAAACCGCTACTCTGAGTAGCGGTTTATGCCTGGAGTAGCGGTTCCCTGTGCACCATGTACACCACAAATGGCATATATAAACAGCTATTACGAATAGCGGTTTATATACATATAAACCCCAAGCAGTTTTGCTTTCCCATAACTGGCCAAAATGCCAGAAACATTACAAAATAAGCTCTCCAACCTGCAATTCCAGCACCAAATTTCATCCAACACCACCAAGTTTATCCACATATCAATCACCAAACACCAAGTTCATCCAAATTCAAATTTATCCAAGAATTTCTTAATTATGAAGCAAGATTAAGAAAATATGTCAATCACAAACATAATTTAAAATGTAACATAGTGTTAACTAACTATACAAAACAATAAATGAAAGTGCTAAGTTCCCCTCTTCTTCTTTTGTGTAGGTCTAGATGAACTAGGTGTGGTCTCAGTAGACTCCGCAATGGCATCAAGAGAAGATGGAGTGGTGGCCGAACGTCGTCGGTAGGTCTTCTGACAGACTGGAGGCGAAAGCAAAGATGTCGTGGTAGATATATGGGCAGCAGACATAGAAGATGTAGAAGTCGATGTATGTGCAGCAGAAGTAGGCACACCATGTAAGATGTGGTCATGTCCGGCTCGGCCAACGGCGTCAATACACGGTCTTCTCATGGTGCCAGTAATGTCTGCGCATACAACTCGCGCCCCATATCTCGGAGGCAATGACTCGGCGGCCTCCGATGCAGATCGCACCTATGAGCAATATCAGATAAAGTATGTGCCTGCATAGAAAGAAAAATATACATTATATAGTCGGGTAAATAAATAAAAGTCTAAATACAAATCATGGCACTTACCAATTCTATATTTGCCGGGCCTATCAGCTGCATCCATTTCATTTTTTATTCGAGTGGACCTCGGACGTCCAGCTCCACGCTTTATCCCCTCATCAGCTATAATTCTCGGACCACAATATGGAGAACAATTGTACATATCAGGCACAGGCTTGAAATAGGACATATAAGTAGATCGATACTCGGTAGTCATAAAAGAAGCGTCCACAAAACCACTATATGACAAGTTCCGGTATCAACAGACCGCAAGAACATGAGAACACGACAACTTATATATTCTGACTTTCTCACATGTACATGTTTTCTGCATTAAGTTCACCGTGTGTTTCTTTCCAACTTTCCCTGCAATACGGTCTCCACGTCCAGTAGTGACCTCAAATAGCCCTCGTTCATAGTCAAATACAACCACCTCATGAGCACTTGCCTTCTCCATGTTTTTTTCAATGATGGTAGTCTCCTTCGGGCTATATTCATGGCCTTCCTCAAGTCTTTTTCTACCCAATTCTTTCCTTGTAGCAAAATAAGAATTGACACGATAAAATGTCATTCTTACCAAAGCAGTGATCGGAAGACATCTTGCCCCTTTTAGGACGCCATTAAACACTTCAGACATGTTCGTGGTTTGCACACCATATCTACATCCGCCATCATGATGAAGAGACCATAGATGAAGGGGAATGTTGAACAGATATCTAGCCGCCTCGACATTAATGGAGCCAATTCGATCCATATAGTACAAAAACTTCCTCTTTTGCCTAGCATATGCAGCTTTTCCGAATAGATTCTTGATGGCATGATTCCTATACTTCGTATTCAAGTTGGAAGCAAGATGTCGCACACAAAATCGGTGATGGGCATATGGCTCTTCCCATCCACTTTGGGGCTCGTTCATAGTTGCAAGGATACCCTTATGACGATCAGAGATCACACACAAATCCTTTCTATCTGTCACAGAACGTCTAATGCAAGCTACAAACCAAGACCAGTCCTTCGTGCTTTCTTCCTCCACAATAGCAAAGGCAAGTGGGAATAGCTGGAAATTAGCATCTGTGCCCATATCAATTAATAATTTGCCTTTGTATTTCCCGTACAAGTGAGTACCATCTATAGTGATAAGAGGTCGACAATGACGGAATCCGATAATGGAGGGTTTAAAGGCCCAGAAGACCCTCTTAAAGATGTGCGTACAAGGATCTTGTGTTGGGATCGTACACCAGTAAACAACAGTGCCTCGATTGGACTCTTTCAAGGCTTGCAAGTACCTAGGTAACTCTTCATAAGACTTCTCCCAATCACCAAAAATGTTGGTTATTGCCTTTTGTTTGGCTAACCAAGCTCTCTTGTATGTTATTGAAAATTGATGTTGGTTCTTCACAAAAGTCAAGATGGACTGAACTTTGAATGAAGGATCAGTCCTAATGAAATCCTCGATAAGATCAGCAACGAAATCCGAGGAAATGAGAGGATGGTCTCCAGATCTTATATCTCCCAAACAATTGCTTACATGTGGACCACCATATCGTACAATTTTGAATGAATACGACTGAGTCATGATTGCACGCAACCTCCATGGACAATGACACACTTCCTTTCTGGCACATTCAATGACATACTTTGTGGGCTCTGACTCTAACACCCGAAACATCTGGTTTCTAGAGATCGACCATGCTTTCACAAAATTCTTTAATTGCTGCAATGAGGCAAACTCTTGTCCTATCTCAAATTCAGAAGCCACAGTCAATGAGCCATTGCATTTCCAAGTTATCCATGCATCTATTAACCTTTGATCAACTTCATCAATTTTGAGCCAATCTTGTGAAGGAACACCAGATTTTATTGCCTTGTCAGCTGCTTCCCTTGCATCATCGTCCTCCTCCCTATCAGAATCCACATGCTCCTCCTCATTTCCCAAAAAATCAACATCATTTCGATCTAGAGTATCGAGATGGAATGTGGATGGTATGTGGGGAGACGAACCAGGAGAACTGAACTCATTCATGTGCTCATTCACATAATTTGGGTCTGACAACATGCTAGTAAATGATTCAAATTGCATACTAGGAGCTGATGCCAGTACTTCCATGCTATCCCTAAAGTCCATCGTAGGAACATCACCCACATTACTTTGGAGATTTATCTCCTTGGGAACTTGTTCAATGTACACCTCCATTGCCATGGCTGACGTTTGTGTCACTGAAAGCCACATAACACTTAGTGACTCGTCATCCTCTAGTGCAATTGGCACATATTTCCCCGGCATCGGATATCTCATAATCAATTTCAATTCCACATACATACGATCACAACCAACTACATCATACACCCTATTCAGAATCTCTTGAAACCTCATACCAGAATTAATGAACAAATTTTTTTTCCTTCCACCTCTATACACAATATCAACGTCATTTTGAGATAGTTCACCATTCCAATAAAGGTATAAAGGATATTTAGGTTGTTCCATATTCTACATATAAAAAACACAATGTTGAAGTTATACTTATTCTACACATTAAAATAATATGAACACCATTCTTCACCTATACTAATAGCATTTGCAACCTAAACACAACAATTTATGCAAAATCAACCATCACAAAATGCTCAACACCATTTTTAACCAACCAATATCATCAATATATGACCTTCCCATTCATGCAAAATCATGCAAAATACTATATTAAACTAATCAAACCAAACAATTGCCATCTAACAACACTAAGAAAGCTTTGCATAACCAAATATGACATGCTAAACAAATTAAATTAAAAAAAAAACAAATACTAACCAGTCAGTGGCAAGGCTCGGTGTCAATCAGTGGCGAGACGCGACGGCAGCGGCTCGGCATCAATCAGTGGCGAGGTGCGGCCGGCAGCGGTGAGGCGCGGTGGCTGTCAAGGACGGCGGCTGGGCGCTGAGCTCCAGCATCAGCGTCGGAATAGAGAGAGGGAGAATTTTTTTTTGAGAGAATGAAACCGTGAAATGGGGGAAATTGGGATAGTTAGGGCAGATTTGGGGATTTCAATAAACCGCTACTTCAAGTAGCGGTTTTATTAAATGAACCGCTACTGTAAGTAGCGATTTATTGATCGTGGATGTTAGGCTTGATAGTGAGGGTCCTTAAACCGCTACTTAGGGTAGCGGTTAATTATTTTTAAACCGCTCGTTCAAGTAGCGGTTTAATTTTTTAGTAATCGCTACTTTGACTAGCGGCTTTTGAGGGGAAACCGCTATTTGGAGTAGCGGTTTTACTAAAGTAGAAAAAAAAAAAAATTTCTCGCGTGCCGTCCTACTTGGACGGTACCTATGGAATTAATTTGGACATTGGCGCATGTCAGGAATTAATACTCATTTCAGCATTATTTAAGGAAAAAATTCCAACTAATTGACAGTTGAAACTTTAAGACTGATCTACTTTTGGCTTGCAAGTATATCACTTTGATTATGCGATCTTTTCTCTTCAGGCTCAAAAAGTTTTGATTCGTAAGCTAATGATTCGTTGTTATAACCTAAGTGTGTTCGACAATAAACCAACTTTTTTTGGGCACAAGAAACAAGTAAAAGGAGAGGTAGGAACTAAAAAAATTAATGAACTCAAGTGATAAAAAGAAAATGATAATTAGAAAAAAAAAAAAAAAAAAAAATAAACAAACAAATGAGGCAAAAATGTACTCCCTTCATTTTCATTTTTTGTTCTTATATTCTCCATTGGGAAATTTCAATATGTTGTTCCTATTTTGAATATATCCATATATAATATAATTTATGAATTAAATTTCTATTAGTTTTAGGTTGCAATAAATGTGTTCACACTATTGAGTAGTCATTCTTTACCTTTTTACCCCTCAAACTTTTGTCTAATTGGTTGTCTAGCATAAAATAACTCAAAAAGCAATAAATGTGTTCACGGAGAACTTACGAAGTACTTATTACGGCATTGTTTGGTTTTATTCCATTCTAAGTAGTGAGCTACATCTCGAAGTAGAGGCAAATCCAGACAATTTTCATAGGAATTAGGGGGGCTAATAATTAATAATTTTGATACACACGTAGAAAAATAACATAATTTTAAAAAAACAAGGAGGGGGGAGGGGAGGCCATCCTTGACCCCTTATAGATTCGCCAGTGTCTCGAAGTGTTACCTAATTCACGAATTAAAATCTTACGTGTTACTTACAGTATGTATACCACTTTATTGTATTGGTTCATAAACATATTATAATTTAAAATATGCTATAGTTAACCAATAAGGATGAATGTCATATAATTGTTACATAAAATGTGTAACAGAAGCTTTGAGTTCTTAATTTACCGAATCCCTTGGGAATTGCGATTCAACATAGACGAATTGTTACATATTAGTCACATACTCAAGGGTTAATTTAACAAAATTACATAGAGAACTTCGTTTCTATATCTATTTTATAACGCCAATTATGTAACAAAGATCTCGTCATAGGGCTCAACAGAAAACAAATAACTAGTAAATAGGTAAAAAAAATGACAGATTTTTGTTAATTTTACTTGATGGGCCTTACATAATTCCTCTTTATTCTAAATTTGTTGATTAATGAACTTGTTTTCAATATAGCCTTTTTAACGTGGTCTTTATGAGAGGATGTGCAAATTTACTCGGAAGATTTTCTTGCCATTATCATGAACCTTTCTAATGAATCAAGATAATTTTTATCCAATACACATTAATGTATCACATATGTCGGCCTGTTCGTTCCTATTCAAGTAATTGCTTATCATACACGGCTAACACTTCAACTTATATGTTCAAAAGAATTTGGTGGAAAGTTCACAATGGAAAGAAAACTTTCATTCTTCTCTTTTGGAGGATATATGTATAGGATTAGAAGAGACTTAAACGGAGAAGTTCGTTTGTTAATAGTCTATATTTCATTTTTCTAAAGAAAGATCGTCATTATAAATCTCAAGTTTTGGATGTCTTTCTATAAGACTATAATAAATACAAATTCGATCTATCTATGAATAACCTTAAGTTTGATAAATACACCATCTCAATGGAGAAAAATGGAATTGTTGAAGAAACCACTTTTCTAAAGAGACAAAAAGAGCTTCACCACAAGGTGCAAGTCCTACAGATGAGAACCACAAAAAAGGATTTGGAACCTGAGGCAGCCACCAAAGCCTTAAACTATTCGTGCTCAATCATGCAAATTTATCAGTGTGAACCTGTTTGTGGAGTTTACCTAATGGCTAATGTAGTAATGTGACACAATGCATTTAATGTTCTCTTTCTCTCTCTCTTCATTTGACAAGCTCTCATTGCACCAACTGCAGGCGGGCGGGCCTCCTTATCTTCAACAATTCCTAGTTTCTCATTCAAGTGTTTCAGAAAATTCCTGGCCGCGCCTGCCACGGAGGAGTGTAAATCCACTTGGAGATTCTGCCTTAAAATCATATGAGAGTAAGAGAGTTGCCCCTTTGTCTTATATAGTGGATACAACTTATGTATTTCTTCAACGTGGGAATTGGGATAAAATCCCAACTCCGCCTAATTCCAAATTCATTAATTGTGGGACAACACTTCCACTTACATGTAGGTTATTCATGGGCTCCACATAAAACAATAGAGAAGTACTAGAAAGAAAGAGAGAAAAATTAATAGCAAGAAAGAGATTGCAAAAGGTGGATTTTCCTTAATTTCTTTTCACATTCCTTATAAATTATAAGAAAAACATTTAAAAATGAAGGAAGTAGTTTGTGCAATTATTCCCTTCATTGATACAAAGGCACTATGAATCTATGATATTCACTTAAAACACTTCCAGTTAAGCGAAGTATGGTAAATTTTTTTTTGCTTGTGATGTGTTCTTTTTGCGAAGAATAACAACAAGATTGCCGGATCCTATATGTCGTTATTGTTGTCACATAGAAAGTAGAAACATAATCATGTGCAACTTTTCCATGTGCATACAATTTATAGTTATGTTGTGCACTTATACAGTTATACTAGGTAAAGAAAGTTTAATCTTTGTTAAACTGTTGTTTAATAGGGAAGAAAGAATTAGTTTGGTTGGCAGAATGCCATGGTTTTCTCTCTGTATTGAAAACTTTTCGGCTATCACTTTACAATGTGTTTGTGTGTTTTCTCTCTTACCTACAACCCTAAATCTCTATCTATTTATATACAGCAAATTCTAAGCAGTAAAAACAATCTTTACAACCCTACAGTACTACCAGACAAAACAGTGCACATATGTACAAGGATGTCACATGATCCCATATAACATCATGTGACAGAAGAGAAAATAAATCCTGTGAGACATGGAGCATAGATATACTATGAGCATGAGCCAAACATACTTCATACTTCTTTACCCCCCCTTCAAGTTGGACTTGGGAGAGAAGACACAAGTCCCAACTTAAGAGACAAAAAATGATGTTGTTTGGAGCGTAAAGACTTGGTCATAATATCAGCAATCTGAGATGCTGATCTAATGAAGGCAGTAGAGATAAAACCTTCTTCCAAGTAGTCCCTGACATAATGACAATCAACTTTTAGGTGCTTAGTCCTTTCATGAAAAACGGGAGCAAGATAATGAGCTGCCTTGTTGTCATAATAGAGTGTGATAGGTTTGGGAATAGAACATAAGAGATCAGTGAGCACACCATCTACCCAAACAAGCTCAGAAGTGGTCTGAGACATACACACTGTACTCGGACTCGGTGGAAGATTTTGAAACAGGTCTTCGTTTCTTAGTTTTCCAAGAAACCAAACTCTCACCAAAAAATATGCACCAACCTGTTAATGATCTTGCACTAAAAGCGCAAGCTCCCCAGTCTGCATCACAGAAGCTAGTGAAAGTGATGTCAGCAATAGAAGGGTAAAAGAGTCCCCAGCCCTCTGTCCCTTTCAAGTATCTCACTACATGAAGGGCTGCATTCCAATGAGGCATCCTAGGACAACTCATAAATTGACTTAACTGTTGTACCGAGTAGGAAATGTCAGGCCTCCTGAGGTTCAGATACAACAGTCTTCCTATTAATCTTCTGTACATCTCAGCATCATGCATAATTTCCCCTTCATCAGTAGAAAGTTTGATGTGCTGAGGGAAGGAAGATTTGCACTCTTTACATGATTCCAAGCCAGCATCTTCCTGCTGAGGTTCCGCATACTTCCAATCCCAAGAAAAATCTCATTTCTCCTAGGTCTTTGCTTGTGAATATGACATTCTGATAGACCAAAATGGCACACATTTGGCCATTTTCTTCTTTACAAAATAGGGAATAATCCCTCTTTGATTGAATAAAATTCCTTTGTTTTAGAAATTTTGTGAGCTCTATATTCCACTGTCTTGAAGCCTGCTTCAAGCCATACAAACTTTTGTTCAATTTGCATGCCTTTCCTGGTGGAATATCTCTACATCCCTGAGGTGCTTTCATGTAAACATCCTCTTCTAGATATCCATGCAAAAATGATTATTGATATCTATTTGATGGGGTTTCCACTCTTTCATAGTGGCCAAGGCAATAAGCATTCTCACAGTAGCAAACTTTGCAACTGGGGAGAAAGTATGCTTATAGTCTTTCCCTTTTAGTTGTTTATTACCTCTGGCAACAAGTCTTGCCTTCAATCTCTCAACACCACCATTCTTGTTCAGTTTCACCTTGTAAACCCATTTACTATCTGACCTTTTTATGTGCTGGAAGGTCAGTCCATTCCCAAGTCAGATTTTTTGCCAATGCATCCAATTCTTCATCCATTGCCTTTCTCCATCCCTCTTCTTGACAAGCCTGTCTGTAACAGCTTGGCTCTCTCACCTTCATTGCATTGTTCAGACTACATATGTATTCTGCTGAGTATTATTCATTACTCAGCACTCTTTTGCTTATAGCATCATTTATGTTGGTGACATTGCTCACTTGACCTTTCCTAGGTATATTGCATTCATAATCCTTTAGCTTCACATGGAGTTGTCTTTCTCTACTTGACTTTCTTATCTCATTCTCAATGACCTGTTCTGCTTCAATCTCAGGTTGTTCAGCAAGAGTTCTTCCTTGTTCTGTCTCAATGCTTTCAGCTGTTTCCAATTCTTGCTGAACAAGTTCACCATCTGATTCTTCATCAATCTCCACACTGGGTGTAGTCTCCTCTCTCTCTATCAAAGGTATGTCATTCATTAATACCTTCAACTTGGCCTTCTTTGTTGGTTTCATCAAGAAAGGAAAAATATTCTCTTTAAAGACTACATCCCTACTCACAAAGTTTCTCTTGTGCTCTAGGTCATACAATTTGTACCCTTTTTGAGCATAAGGGTATCCGATGAGAACACTTCTTATCCCCTTTCCTTCAAACTTATCCCCTTTCTTTTCACTGCTGCTAGCATAGCATAGGCAGCCTATGATCCTCAAATGATCATAATTTGGCTCCCTCTTCATCAGTCTCTCAAAAGGAGTCTTCCATTCAATCACTGCACTTGGCAGCAAATTGACCAGGTGAGTTGCTGCAAGAATGCACTCTCCCCACAAAAATTTAGGAATTCCTGCATGAATCCTAAGAGCTCTTGCTGTTTCTAAAAGGAACCTATGCTTCCTTTCTGCTGAGGCACTCCTGGTGTGCTTCTTTGATGAATAATACCTTGTTTGCTAAATAGCATCTCACATTCTTTTCTCACTATTTCTGTTCCATTATCACTCCTTACTATTTTTATCTTGCTTTGAAATTGATTTTCAGCAATAGCTAGGAATCTAGCAATGAGATGTTGAACCTCGTCCTTAGTTTTCAAAAGACGAGTCCATGTCACTCTACTATAGTCATCAACTATAGTAAGGAAATATCTAGCATCTGAGATATTAGGAACCTTATAAGGTCCCCATAATAAGTCAACATGAATGAGTTCAAAAATCTTGCTAGCTATATTAAGACTAACAGGTAAAGGTAATCTGTGGTGTTTAGCCACACAACTAGTATCACAATCAAAACCCTTAACATCCTTACAATCACAAAAATTCAAGTGTTTAAGCTTTGACAAGGAACCATGCCCAAGTCTAGCATGAATAGTTTTCAAACTAAGTTTCCTACTTACAGTCATGGAATTACAACTAACTCCTCTCTTCATGACTTTATCCTCGCTTCCATCTTCCATCATTTTCTTCACATCCATGCACAGCTTATAAAGGCCATTCACCTTTCTCCTATAGGCAATTGTCTTCTTTTCAGTAGGGTCCTGAAAAACACAACCATGTGCATCAAAGACTATCTTGTATTTGCTATATTTTATTAATTTGCTGAGAGATAGCAAGTTGTGTTGAAATTTTGGTAAATATATAACACATTATTGAGTGTTAATTTAGTTGACAGCTTCACCATTCCCATCTTGTTCACCATCTTGACAGTCCCATCTGGAAGTCCTACCTTGATGGGTTGTTTTAGATCACAAATTTCTGTAAGAAGACTTATGTTTCCTACCATGTGATCTGAAGCTCCAGAGTCTATGATCCAAGACTCTGAGTCAAATAAGTCATTGTGAAATGCAACATTTGAAGCTGAGATAATACCTGCAAAATTGCTTGACTGACTGCTTGAGGCTTGTTGCTTCTCAGACATCATTTTCATCACTTGCTGCACAATTGCTGAAATGTATCCCTCATCTTATTTTATGTTTCCATCTCCTGTATTCTCATCAAAAGGTGTCTCTTAATACATTTCTTCTTCTTGTTTCCCAACATTTGCTGCATATCTTGTTCCTCCTCTTGGTTTCTGATAGGTTGTCGTACACCTTTCAAAAATAATTCCTGCAAAACCTTCTAACAATGTAGTAGGGTAAGTAGGGTCGAATCCACAGAGAGATGGTTGTTTTAATCTAGCTTCTAATGCATGGAGAAACTAAACAAGATCAGGAATAATATATATTTCTAAACTAAACAAACTACGAAAATCAAGCTAAAAAGGATCTAGGGCAATGGTTCACCATGTTCATAACTATAATCTATCAAAATATCATCAATGATTCAATTAATCAGATATCTAGAGCACATGTTAATCCTACGGTCGGGCCTTAACGCTCTCAAATCAACATATGCTAGTACGGTCGCTCAACATAATCAGATTTGCTAATTGTAGGTAAGCCTCTAAAGAGTACTATCTCTCGATCTATGACTCGATATTAGCAATATTTAATCAGACAATTGATCAGATTGCAAGATTAACAATAAAAAACACTAATCAATTAGAGATATCAATAACTAATCAAACCATTAATAAATATCAATCAAGAATCATAGCATATAAACATGGATTCCCAAACCCTAGAATATAAACTACTCAATCATGAAATAAATAAAGAAATTTAAATCTACAAAGAAAAGCATGATCAAAGAAATCAATGAAAGAAAAGAGATGAAAATTATAAACTCATGAATTAATGAAGAAAAGAGAAACTAGGGTTTGCCATGAAAAACTAGAGAGAAAATGAAGAAGGAAACTAAAGCTAAACCTAAGAATACAAAATATAACGTGATAAGGGGTCCCGAGAGAGGAGAGAAGTGAAACCTATATATAGTTTTTACAAAACGGGCTAAAAAAGGCAAATAAACCCGTCTCGAGAAACCGCCCGGTTGACCGGGCGAATTCCGCCCGGTCGGGCGACGGTGATTGAGGAACTTCGACAGAAAAGCAAATCCGCCCGGTCAACCGGGCGAGCCCGCCCTGTCGGGCGCGCAAGCGATTTTGGCTCCTTTCTCGCCCGGTTGACCGGGCTAACATGCCTTGGACTCTGAAGAAAATTTCATTTCGCCCGGTCGGGCAAAACCGCCCGGTCGACCGGGCGGGAAAACTGCGATTTTGCGTCAACTTGCGAAGGCTGTATCTCTCAAACCAGAAGTCGGATTGGGACGTGTGACCTACCATTGGAAAGCCCTTCAAGTCTAGTTTCCAACCCAGCTGTAATTTCTTGATTCTAAGAAGCACAGCAAAAGTTATGATCAGAAGAGTATACATGACTCCTTTTTCACATTTCTTCTAATGATTTTCCGCTTCGTTTTCGCTCAAACTCGTACTAAGACGTATCCATACTATCCTTATGCATCGTAGCTTATTTCCAAGTGCTCCTAATCCTCAAGCTCAGCTAAATATACTCCAAATACGTTCTCATTACCTGAAATTCATCAAAAACAAGAAAACATACCGAATAGGAGTAGAATAACATAACTTAAGAATATGATGCAATAATGAACCTAAATATGAACCTAAATGCTCTAAAATGCAACCTAAATGCACCTTAAAACTATATGTAAATATGATTTATCAAACTCCCCCAAGCTAAACCATTGCTTGTCCCCAAGCAATAAGACATAGACATGGGAAAAGTAAGACAACCTACAATATAGGACTAAAAACAGGGCTAAACACTCAACTGAAAACACAAGAGATATAATCACTACACAAACCAAGCATCGAAACAATCTCAAACAAAGCCTCATAGCATGTCATGTATCACAATCAACTCTCCAATCATACCACATACCATCTCTCCCAAGTGGATTTAACCAAACCCGACAGGACCTCACTATAGTCATGTGCGCTCAAATCTCTCATTTGTTTAAAGGATAAATGATGACACTCAACCTAATCAAGTCGACTCGAGATGAAGCAAATACTCTTTAACTTTGACTTTTTGACTCACTTAACACTCAACAATACAATACAATACAATACACAATGATCAAGAGGACTTTTAAGGGTTGTAATGGGGCGAGAGGTTAAAGGTATGGAATAATTTGGGAATTGTGGTGGAAAAACCAAGAAGGGGGAGCATCATATAACTGAAAACATGACCAAGAAAGATCACAACAACTCCACGCAACAACCAACAATCTCCAAATATAATCAACAACCTTATTCACTCAAGAAATTCAATCATAACCCTTTTTATTTCACTTTATTCACAACTTTCTTTTTCATTTCTTTTTCATTTCATTTTTCACTTTTTTTTTTTCTCGAACTTACAATTCAATTTCAAAGCTCACTAAACATACTTTTCCATCCTTCTAAACCACAAATAGAGCATTTCAATTCAATACAAACCAAACCAAAACTAATACTCGCTCCCCCAAGCTAGGCTTAGGACAAATATCAAATGAGGCCAATGGCTTCTAATGTAGGTAGCAATCAAACATAGTCAGAAAGGCTCAGCGGGGCTAGAGGAAGGATAATATGAAAACAAGAGTAACTCTGGAGCTAAGATCATGAAATAAAATGCCTCAATCATATCAAAATGTATGCACTATCAAATATCAAAGAGTACCAAGTCAAAATCAAGATCAATGCGACAACTAAGGAACTAATCACACATGAAAGAACATAACTGACACAGATACGTCAGTTTATAGGCACAGAAGCTCACTTAGTTTAAGGTGTCTGCACAATAAAGTTAAATCGAACCAGAGAGAGATCAATCAATCTTACCACAAACAATCAATTGCGAAACAATCGTGCTATAAAGTATCATGCTCAAGATGAATGACGCTTAGGAAATGTAGTAAAATATCATCAAAGTTCTCAAAGAGTGCCGTAATAGTCCTATAGATGCAACTAAAATGATATGAAGTCTAATATGAAATGAAATATGCTAATGCAACTAAGAAAGCAGTACAATGTTTTTGGTTACACGTAAACTCCCACTCCTAGTGAGCGGTACAAACCGTGCAACATCCTATGAAAGCAATGAAAAAACTACTCTAAATGCAACTAACATGCGCTAAGTAATGATGACAAACATCCTCCCCCAAGCTGAATCACACATTGTCCTCAATGTGAACAAAGAGGAATTAAATGAGGGAGAGGTACAACTTACAAAAGGGGTGGGTAATCAAAGGGAGTGTCAAAAAGCATCGACACCTCCACCACAATCGATAGTTGTAAAGAGGCAGTGAACTTAGCCAAAAAAATTGGCTATGCTTGCACCTAGCAAAAGACTTCATCACACATTAGCAAAGTTAGTCAAACAAAAAAAAATGAACAAAGTCGGGTTGCCTCCCGATAAGCGCCGATTTAAGGTCTTGCATGACCGTTTAAGATTAGTAGATCACTCATAATAGTTCAACGTTCTAAGAAGCTTATCATATGTTCCTGCAAACATCTCAGAGCATATTATATAAGAGTGGAAAGGAAAAATGAAAAAAATTAGTACTAAAAAATTACTAAAACTACAAAAAGAAAAATCAAAGGAAAAATTATATTTACAAGAAGAAGAAAAAGAAAAATCGTTAGTCATTTTACAGGACTCAAAAGAAGGAAAAGAAACCAATTGTACATTATTTACATTATCATGAGAGTCATTCAAAAGGGGAGAAAGAAGGAACGATGGAGGATATAATAAAGGGGAAGAAGGAATAAGATCAAGTTTTTTAGAGAAGGGAACATGAGACTCAAAAACAGTATCAGATGGAACCGACAAAGACTCATGTATTATCTCACTCTCAACTTTAGACTCATATGCAGATGAAAAGTTTATAGAAGAAGTGTGAGACACTTCACTCTCAACTAAGGATTCGTCGACATAGAGACACTCACTACCAACTTCACCAATTACACCCTTACGTTCTACCAAACTATCATGAGTCATATCAACGCCTTTCTCCTCCGGAGTATAATTCTCAACACCAAAATCATCATCATCAAGTATAACCTGTTGATTAGTAGATTGTTGCACAACAAGTAATTCAATAGATTTCGCTATGTTTTGATAATCATGAGCTAATTCTTTTAAATCTTCATGTTGTTTAACCATATACTCTTTCAACATGTTAAATAGTTCCTGACGCTCTAATGTTTGGGGTTGAAAATAATTATTCACTTCAGGTTGATAACATTGAGTATAATCAGGCACATAAGACTCGTTAGGGTAATGGGAATATTCATAGGTATTCATGCTTAGATTTTGTGAATTTTGACAATCACATGATGCATCATAAACATAATCATTCGCATTATTATACCCAAAATAATCATATTGCCCTTGATAATTCGAAAAAACATCCCCCTCTGAACTAAAATTATACGACTCCATAACACACTAAAACAGAGAGGAAAACAAAGAAAAAAAAACTATTCACAAAAAGAATGAAAGGAAAAAAATATATACAGTTTAGTATCACCAACAATAAAAACAAAATAAAACAATACCGTCTCCCCGGCAACGGCGCCAAAATTTGATAGGTTGTCGTACACCTTTCAAAAATAATTCCTGCAAAACCTTCTAACAATGTAGTAGGGTAAGTAGGGTCGAATCCACAGAGAGATGGTTGTTTTAATCTAGCTTCTAATACATGGAGAAACTAAACAAGATCAGGAATAATATATATTTCTAAACTAAACAAACTACGAAAATCAAGCTAAAAAGGATCTAGGGCAATGGTTCACCATGTTCATAACTATAATCTATCAAAATATCATCAATGATTCAATTAATCAGATATCTAGAGCACATGTTAATCCTACGGTCGGGCCTTAACGCTCTCAAATCAACATATGCTAGTACGGTCGCTCAACATAATCAGATTTGCTAATTGTAGGTAAGCCTCTAAAGAGTACTATCTCTCGATCTATGACTCGATATTAGCAATATTTAATCAGACAATTGATCAGATTGCAAGATTAACAATAAAAACACTAATCAATTAGAGATATCAATAACTAATCAAACCATTAATAAATATCAATCAAGAATCATAGCATATAAACATGGATTCCCAAACCCTAGAATATAAACTACTCAATCATGAAATAAATAAAGAAATTTAAATCTACAAAGAAAAGCATGATCAAAGAAATCAATGAAAGAAAAGAGATGAAAATTATAAACTCATGAATTAATGAAGAAAAGAGAAACTAGGGTTTGCCATGAAAAACTAGAGAGAAAATGAAGAAGGAAACTAAAGCTAAACCTAAGAATACAAAATATAACGTGATAAGGGGTCCCGAGAGAGGAGAGAAGTGAAACCCATATATAGTTTTTACAAAACGGGCTAAAAAAGGCAAATAAACCCGTCTCGAGAAACCGCCCGGTTGACCAAGGGCGACCCGCCCCCGGTCGGGCGACGGTGATTGAGGAACTTCGACGAGAAAAGCAAATCCGCCCGGTCAACGGGCGAGCCCGCCCTGTCGGGCGCGCAAGCGATTTTGGCTCCTTTCTCGCCCGGTTGACCGGGCTAACATGCCTTGGACTCACGAAGAAAATTTCATTTCGCCCGGTCGGGCAAAACCGCCCGGTCGACCGGGCGGGAAAACTGCGATTTTGCGTCAACTTGCGAAGGCTGTATCTCTCAAACCAGAAGTCGGATTGGGACGTGTGACCTACCATTGGAAAGCCCTTCAAGTCTAGTTTCCAACCCAGCTGGAATTTCTTGATTCTAAGAAGCACAGCAAAAGTTATGATCAGAAGAGTATACATGACTCCTTTTTCACATTTCTTCTAATGATTTTCCGCTTCGTTTTCGCTCAAACTCGTACTAAGACGTATCCATACTATCCTTATGCATCGTAGCTTATTTCCAAGTGCTCCTAATCCTCAAGCTCAGCTAAATATACTCCAAATACGTTCTCATTACCTGAAATTCATCAAAAACAAGAAAACATACCGAATAGGAGTAGAATAACATAACTTAAGAATATGATGCAATAATGAACCTAAATATGAACCTAAATGCTCTAAAATGCAACCTAAATGCACCTTAAAACTATATGTAAATATGATTTATCAAACTCCCCCAAGCTAAACCATTGCTTGTCCCCAAGCAATAAGACATAGACATGGGAAAAGTAAGACAACCTACAATATAGGACTAAAACAGGGCTAAACACTCAACTGAAAACACAAGAGATATAATCACTACACAAACCAAGCATCGAAACAATCTCAAACAAAGCCTCATAGCATGTCATGTATCACAATCAACTCTCCAATCATACCACATACCATCTCTCCCAAGCTGGATTTAACCAAACCTGACAGACCTCACTATAGTCATGTGCGCTCAAATCTCTCATGTGTTTAAAGGATAAATGATGACACTCAACCTAATCAAGTCGACTCAGATGAAGCAAATACTCTTTAACTTTGACTTTTTGACTCACTTAACACTCAACAATACAATACAATACAATACACAATGATCAAGAGGACTTTTAAGGGTTGTAATGGGGCAGAGGTTAAAGGTATGGAATAATTTGGGAATTGTGGTGGAAAAACCAAGAAGGGGGAGCATCATATAACTGAAAACATGACCAAGAAAGATCACAACAACTCCACGCAACAACCAACAATCTCCAAATATAATCAACAACCTTATTCACTCAAGAAATTCAATCATAACCCTTTTTATTTCACTTTATTCACAACTTTCTTTTTCATTTCTTTTTCATTTCATTTTTCACTTTTTTTTTTCTCGAACTTACAATTCAATTTCAAAGCTCACTAAACATACTTTTCCATCCTTCTAAACCACAAATAGAGCATTTCAATTCAATACAAACCAAACCAAAACTAATACTCGCTCCCCCAAGCTAGGCTTAGGACAAATATCAAATGAGGCCAATGGCTTCTAATGTAGGTAGCAATCAAACATAGTCAGAAAGGCTCAGCGGGGCTAGAGGAAGGATAATATGAAAACAAGAGTAACTCTGGAGCTAAGATCATGAAATAAAATGCCTCAATCATATCAAAATGTATGCACTATCAAATATCAAAGAGTACCAAGTCAAAATCAAGATCAATGCGACAACTAAGGAACTAATCACACATGAAAGAACATAACTGACACAGATACGTCAGTTTATAGGCACAGAAGCTCACTTAATTTAAGGTGTCTGCACAATAAAGTTAAATCGAACCAGAGAGAGATCAATCAATCTTACCACAAACAATCAATTGCGAAACAATCGTGCTATAAAGTATCATGCTCAAGATGAATGACGCTTAGGAAATGTAGTAAAATATCATCAAAGTTCTCAAAGAGTGCCAGTAATAGTCCTATAGATGCAACTAAAATGATATGAAGTCTAATATGAAATGAAATATGCTAATGCAACTAAGAAAGCAGTACAATGTTTTTGGTTACACGTAAACTCCCACTCCTAGTGAGCGGTACAAACCGTGCAACATCCTATGAAAGCAATGAAAAAACTACTCTAAATGCAACTAACATGCGCTAAGTAATGATGACAAACATCCTCCCCCAAGCTGAATCACACATTGTCCTCAATGTGAACAAAGAGGAATTAAATGAGGGAGAGGTACAACTTACAAAAGGGGTGGGTAATCAAAGGGAGTGTCAAAAAGCATCGACACCTCCACCACAATCGATAGTTGTAAAGAGGCAGTGAACTTAGCCAAAAAAATTGGCTATGCTTGCACCTAGCAAAAGACTTCATCACACATTAGCAAAGTTAGTCAAACCAAAAAAAAATGAACAAAGTCGGGTTGCCTCCCGATAAGCGCTGATTTAAGGTCTTGCATGACCGTTTAAGATTAGTAGATCACTCATAATAGTTCAACGTTCTAAGAAGCTTATCATATGTTCCTGCAAACATCTCAGAGCATATTATATAAGAGTGGAAAGGAAAAATGAAAAAAATTAGTACTAAAAAATTACTAAAACTACAAAAAGAAAAATCAAAGGAAAAATTATATTTACAAGAAGAAGAAAAAGAAAAATCGTTAGTCATTTTACAGGACTCAAAAGAAGGAAAAGAAACCAATTGTACATTATTTACATTATCATGAGAGTCATTCAAAAGGGGAGAAAGAAGGAACGATGGAGGATATAATAAAGGGGAAGAAGGAATAAGATCAAGTTTTTTAGAGAAGGGAACATGAGACTCAAAAACAAAGATCGGATGGAACCGACAAAGACTCATGTATTATCTCACTCTCAACTTTAGACTCATATGCAGATGAAAAGTTTATAGAAGAAGTGTGAGACACTTCACTCTCAACTAAGGATTCGTCGACATAGAGACACTCACTACCAACTTCACCAATTACACCCTTACGTTCTACCAAACTATCATGAGTCATATCAACGCCTTTCTCCTCCGGAGTATAATTCTCAACACCAAAATCATCATCATCAAGTATAACCTGTTGATTAGTAGATTGTTGCACAACAAGTAATTCAATAGATTTCGCTATGTTTTGATAATCATGAGCTAATTCTTTTAAATCTTCATGTTGTTTAACCATATACTCTTTCAACATGTTAAATAGTTCCTGACGCTCTAATGTTTGGGGTTGAAAATAATTATTCACTTCAGGTTGATAACATTGAGTATAATCGGGCACATAAGACTCGTTAGGGTAATGGGAATATTCATAGGTATTCATGCTTAGATTTTGTGAATTTTGACAATCACATGATGCATCATAAACATAATCATTCGCATTATTATACCCAAAATAATCATATTGCCCTTGATAATTCGAAAAAACATCCCCCTCTGAACTAAAATTATACGACTCCATAACACACTAAAACAGAGAGGAAAACAAAGAAAAAAAAACTATTCACAAAAAGAATGAAAGGAAAAAAATATATACGAGTTTAGTATCACCAACAATAAAAACAAAATAAAACAATACCGTCTCCCGGCAACGGCGCCAAAATTTGATAGGTTGTCGTACACCTTTCAAAAATAATTCCTGCAAAACCTTCTAACAATGTAGTAGGGTAAGTAGGGTCGAATCCACAGAGAGATGGTTGTTTTAATCTAGCTTCTAATACATGGAGAAACTAAACAAGATCAGGAATAATATATATTTCTAAACTAAACAAACTACGAAAATCAAGCTAAAAAGGATCTAGGGCAATGGTTCACCATGTTCATAACTATAATCTATCAAAATATCATCAATGATTCAATTAATCAGATATCTAGAGCACATGTTAATCCTACGGTCGGGCCTTAACGCTCTCAAATCAACATATGCTAGTACGGTCGCTCAACATAATCGGATTTGCTAATTGTAGGTAAGCCTCTAAAGAGTACTATCTCTCGATCTATGACTCGATATTAGCAATATTTAATCGGACAATTGATCGATTGCAAGATTAACAATAAAAACACTAATCAATTAGAGATATCAATAACTAATCAAACCATTAATAAATATCAATCAAGAATCATAGCATATAAACATGGATTCCCAAACCCTAGAATATAAACTACTCAATCATGAAATAAATAAAGAAATTTAAATCTACAAAGAAAAGCATGATCAAAGAAATCAATGAAAGAAAAGAGATGAAAATTATAAACTCATGAATTAATGAAGAAAAGAGAAACTAGGGTTTGCCATGAAAAACTAGAGAGAAAATGAAGAAGGAAACTAAAGCTAAACCTAAGAATACAAAATATAACGTGATAAGGGGTCCCGAGAGAGGAGAGAAGTGAAACCCATATATAGTTTTTACAAAACGGGCTAAAAAAGGCAAATAAACCCGTCTCGAGAAACCGCCCGGTTGACCGGGCGACGGTGATTGAGGAACTTCGACAGAAAAGCAAATCCGCCCGGTCAACCGGGCGAGCCCGCCCTGTCGGGCGCGCAAGCGATTTTGGCTCCTTTCTCGCCCGGTTGACCGGGCTAACATGCCTTGGACTCTGAAGAAAATTTCATTTCGCCCGGTCGGGCAAAACCGCCCGGTCTACCGGGCGGGAAAACTGCGATTTTGCGTCAACTTGCGAAGGCTGTATCTCTCAAACCAGAAATCGGATTGGGATGTGTGACCTACCATTGGAAAGCCCTTCAAGTCTAGTTTCCAACCCAGCTGGAATTTCTTGATTCTAAGAAGCACAGCAAAAGTTATGATCAGAAGAGTATACATGACTCCTTTTTCACATTTCTTCTAATGATTTTCCGCTTCGTTTTCGCTCAAACTCGTACTAAGACGTATCCATACTATCCTTATGCATCGTAGCTTATTTCCAAGTGCTCCTAATCCTCAAGCTCAGCTAAATATACTCCAAATACGTTCTCATTACCTGAAATTCATCAAAAACAAGAAAACATACCGGATAGGAGTAGAATAACATAACTTAAGAATATGATGCAATAATGAACCTAAATATGAACCTAAATGCTCTAAAATGCAACCTAAATGCACCTTAAAACTATATGTAAATATGATTTATCAGTTTCCTTTTCTCCTGAAACTTGGTTGGATAACCAATGATCTTGTAACATCCTTCCTTCAGATGTCCTCTCATCCCACAATGATCACATCTTAACCTAGCTTTCTCCAGGATCTTCTGCTTATAGCCCTTCATCTGAAAATGCTCAAGAGGTCTAAGAGAGACACTCTTCTTGTGGGCATTCAATGCACTCATCTCATTCATATTTTGAACTCCTTATGTCATCTGCTTTTGTGCTTTTATCCGCTGCACTAGGTGATATGCTCTATTCACACTAGGCAGTGGATCCATTCCTAGATATTACCCCTCATATTCTCATATTTTCCATTCAATCCCATCAAAAAATCATTCAATCTAGATCTCTCTTGCATTTCCATAATCTTCTTCTCAATATCACAACTACATTTCACCATTGCACCACAACTACATTCTGGTATAGCTTCCAGATCACTAAGCTGGTCCCAATACTCTCTCAGTTTGCAATAGTAGTCACACACACTCATCTCATCCTTCTCTAAGTCACTTAGTTTCTTCTTCAATTGATAAATTTATGGGGCATTGCTTTGAGCATATCTCTCTGCAATTTCTTTCCACAAATCTTTTGCTGACTTGACATGCATGAGACTTGCAGCTATGCTTTCTTTGAGAGATTTCAAAATCCAACATCTAATCATATTATCATTTCTATCCCATCTAAAATAATCTGGTGAATCAGTGCTAGGCCTAGGTATTTTCCCATTAATGTATCCCAGCTTGTTCTTAGAGGCTAACCCCATTTTAGCAGTCCTACTCCAGTTTAGATAATTACCTCATGTAAACATCAACGCACCAACTTGCATTGTAAGGTCTAGTATGTGAATTGCTCACTATCACAAATAATGTTACAATAATGTTTCAACCTAACTTTACATGCATTTTCCAATATACCCTCTTCCACCCCTGAGTATGTAAAGTTACAATAATGTTTCAGGCTTTATTTCCTCTGAGCATCTCCTATTTACAACAATTCGATATATATATATATATATATATATATATATATATATATATATATATGTAGAGTAGATATACCAAATCATTCAATTACTTGTTTAGAGAAGTTTTTCTAAAAAATATCCTCTTGTGTTCTTAAGACATCTTCAACATAGAAAGTCTTGTTAGAATAATTCTTGACAACAGCCAGGATCTATTATCTTGTCTTCTTTTTGGTATCTCATAAGCATTACCTTGATACTCATTGTTTATTGTGAGTCTGTAAAGAACTACTTATAGTAAATCGTGTTTCATAAATGCTTGGAAGAATCCTTCCAATTTACTTACTATTATATTTATACACATCACTGTACTTAATATATAAGAGAGTGTAAACTTACACGTCGAGGTGGCCATTGGACGGGACTAACCGGACCTACCCTGATCCGTTTCGCAAGAAGACATGTCCGACCCGAACTGTTAGATGACCGGGCTTGAACCGGACCGAAAACTGACAAACACACGGGTTCTCGTGAGTTAAAATTGATGGGTGAAAAATCGGCCCGGTCCTAGCTCAGACTGTGAACTGCACTCAGCATTGAACCGGACTGTGAACAGTACTCAGCCCTAAACCGACAATGCATAAGAATACTTTACCATCGGTCTAGATATTGAAAATTGTTTATTGTAAATACTAGTACATATGTTATAAAAATTCAAAAATCAAAACGCATTTTCATTTACGCAAAAAAAAAAAAACTGAACCAGTATGCCAAACGTGAACCGGTCTAGCTCAGTTCGAGCCCTGAATCGAACTGAACCGGGGCCGAATTAGTTCAAGTTTGAGAAAACCCAACCCTGAACCTGAACCGGACTAGTCAACTCCCGAACCTGAACCGAATCGGTCTGATTCATGTTCATGCCTAGGCCCGAGCTGAACCGGTCAGGCATACGAACCGGCCCAAATGCGGACCAACTTGACCACTCTGATTCAAGTCCATGCCGAGGCTCGAGCTGAACCGGACAAGCCTACAAAACGGCCCGAATGCGGCCCAGCTTACGAATCAGCCTAGAAACGGCCCAGCCCAGCCTGGCCCGTGACTATGATGCCTGACACTTAAGAAAGGAAATTGCACTTTCTATACTCCAAATCATCTACTTGGCTAGAACACACTTTCCACTTGAACTAAGTCAATTAACTTACTACACCAATTACATATCAACGCTCATATGATGGCCCAGTACCACCAAGAAGCTTCGTGTATCCAAAAGCTACCACATCCACTGCACGTGCACGTTGTTACAACGCATTGGTTCACGATAATTAATAATATACAGACTAAACAGGAGCTGGTTCACCATAAAATTTGCCACCAAACATGGAAAACATACATCTTTCTGTTGGTCATCCAATTGTAGGAACTCCTATATTTTTCTATATGTTAACCGTAAATCCATTGACATAAAGGCTTAAGCAGGGACCATAGCATTGTAGGATTTTAGATGCTTAATGCGGAAAACGAGTATCACATACTCAAACATCTAACACCAAGATCTTTGCATAAACTAACATGAATCTATAAAGAGTGTAGAATATACCTCTTGATGCGTGAATTCCACTTTCACCTCTAGCCTTCTAGTAGAGATCCTTAGAACGTCAATCGCCGTTCCTCTAGTGTTGGTCCACGAACAACCCTTAGATCACCACGTATGCTAGTACGGAAGAGTGTAGAATCCTCTTGCTTTTGAGGTGTATGATGGCCAAATGAATGAGAGAGAGGAGAGCAAAAGAAAATCAGATTTTCTCTTGCCAAAAGTGATGTACTTACTTCTCCTTTGTAACCCCATTATGATTATATAGGGTGGTTACAAAGAGATGATTCATGAGGCTTTATTTTGCCTCATAATGTCATACATTATGAGCCTAATAAACTCATGAGTTACAACTCTTCCATCAATCATAAAAACCGCCCAACCCATTTCACAAATGGATTTGGGTAATATCCAAGGGTTGTCATATTGTGTGACCTCATAGGACCCAATACATATTAGTAGTTGGCCTAAATATACTAGCCCAACCAACCGCAATTAGCTTCTAGCAAAACGTTGCGGTCACCTAATATTATTGAATATATTATCTTTATAATTTGTCCATATACATTTAGTTTGTTACACTTGATCGAGGACAAAATCCTTCAATCTCCCACTTGTCTAAGAACAAGTGTGTAACCTTCAAATTCCTTAAGTCGCTTAATGTCTAACTTGATGACATGGTAACATCGTATGTAAACCATACCAATATTCAAGTTGTTTCTTGAAATCCGAGTTCGAATCGTAGAAACAAATGATTAACTCCTTAATCCATTTGAGCACGGCCATGCATTTTCAGTTCTCGCTCTTCAAGAGGCCAAGACACCAATCCTAACTCTTAGGAGGACTTTATCCAGTCTTGTATAACCAAAACTCCCACTCAATTCGTAGCAGTTCCGATCACCGCTTTTATAGCCTCCTTTTACGGCACGACGTTTGCGATGTCAAAAACATACTAATCCTTAAGTAAGAATAGTGTCATACTCATGTCTAAGGAATCCACTAAATATATTAATGAGATTCTCATAAACCTTTTAGAGAACTCCCACTAGGTCCGCCCCAACGTGTATCAACTATACACGCCTATGCAAATGACTAGACATCTCGATGTCCCCATAGCCCATGAAACCGCGCTATCAATCAACTTGCAATCTAGTCCATTAAACGGAATCATTTACGTTCAATTTCAATGATTCGAACTAGGGACAAAGGTAAATTATAACTCCCGTTCACCGGATAGGGTTTCATTTGTCAAATCACATATTTGACAATCCTATCAAACGTTATAAAATACTTTGAACGTTTTATTTAATACTAAACCAAGATTAAATAAGAACATAACCTTTTATTGATAAACATAACCAAACATATCACAAGAGTAACTATAATCGTGAACTAATTAAAATAAATAGTACATAATCAAAGCCACTCTCCTACATGCTTAAGTCCTATAGCCCTAGTATGACTCTCATGCTTAGGCCGAGGCAATGGTTTAGTCAAAGGATCAGCGACATTGCTATCCGTATGAACTTTGCTAACTATTACATCTTTTCTCTCAACGATTTCTCGAATGAGATGAAACTTCCTAAGTACATGTTTACACCTTTGATGTGATCTTGGTTCCTTAGGACCGAGCTATGGCACCATTGTTATCACAATGTAAAACAATACCATCTCCAACACTAGGCACTACTCCTAGCTCCGTAATGAACTTCTTCATCCAAACGGCTTCCTTTGCCGCATCCGCAAAGAATGTACTCGCCTTCGTTGTAGAATCGGCGACAGTACTTTGCTTTGAACTTTTCCACTCACGCCCTCCATTTAGACAAAAGATGAAACCAGATTGGGATCGGAAATCATCTTTGTCGGTTTGGAAGCTCGCATCCGTGTAACCCTCAACAATTAATTCACTTTCACCTCCATACACTAAGAAATTATCCCTAGTCCTTCGTAAGTACTTTAGGATATTCTTAGCCGCACTCCAAAGGTGCGTCACCTGGATTTGATTGGAACTCGCTACACATGCTCAAGGCATATGAAACATCTCGGGCGAGTACAAATCATGGAGTACATAATGGACCCTATAGCCGACGCATAAGGAACATTACTCATTCGCTAATCTCATCAGTCCGGAAGGACACCGAGTCTTGCTAAGCGAAACACCATGTTGCATGGGTAGAAAACCTCTTTTAGAGTTTTCCATATTGAACTTAGTAACGATCTTATCTATATAAGTTCTTTGGCTAAGTCCAATCATCCTCTTAGACCTATCCCTATAGATCTTGATCCCCAAAATGTACTCGGCGTTTCCAAGGTCTTTCATAGAAAAACAACTCTTCAACCATTCCTTGATCGACTCAAGCATGGGAATGTCGTTTCCTATGAGAAGTATGTCATCTACATATAAGACCAAGAAAACTATGTTACTCCCACTTTCCTTCTTGTAAACACAAGACTCTTCTCCGTTTTTGAGAAAACCAAACAGTTTGATTGCCTCATCAAAACGAAGATTCCAACTCCGGATGCTTCGCTTCAATCCATAAATGGACTTTTGAAGCTTACATACCCTCCTAGGATATTCCGGATCCATAAAACCTTCCGACGTGTCATATACACATCCTCTTTCAAGAATCCATTCAAGAAAGCGGTTTTGACATCCATCTCGCCAAATCTCATAATCATAGAAGGCAAGAATCGCTAGGAGTATCCGAATGGATTTAAGCATTGCTACCGGTGAAAAGGTTTCGTCATAGTCTATACCATGAACTTGCTTGAACCCTTTTGCAACCAATCTTGCTTTGTAAACCCGAACGTTACCATCCTTGTCCTGTTTTCACTTTGAAAACCCATTTGCAACCAATAGGTGTAACCCCATCGGGCAAATCCATCAAGTCCCATACTTGATTTTCGGACATAGATGCCATTTCGGACCTCATGGCTTCAAGCCATTTTTCGGAGTCTTCACTCATCAAAGCTTGCTTGTAGGTAGTAGGTTCCTCAAATTCTAAGATCATTATCTCGGAACTTTCGGTAAACAAGAAATCAACAAACTTCTTGTTTGGTATTCTTGATCTACCGGTCCTACGAGGGACCGCAACAGAGAAATTTTCTTCTCAACAATTTGAGAATTTTCGCACGAATTAGATTCGAGTGGGACAAGAGGGAGGTTCGTGTACGTAATGCACATCCTCCAACACTTGGTCGGTTATGGGAGAAGATTCCTCTAAAGGAGGAATTACTTCAAGCTCCACAAACTGGCACTTCGTGCTTCCGACTCTAACATAGGTTGAACTATGTCCATTTGTTGCTTTTCTCGAACCTCTTCGAGAAATATATTACTTCCCACTTGCCTTTTGGAAATAAAATCCTTTTCCAAAAAGACACCACGACGAGCAACAAACACTTTGCCCTCAGTCCGATGGTAGAAGTAATAGCCCTTGGTCTCTTTGGGATAACCCACAAAGAAACACTTATCTCGATTTTAGGGCGAGTTTATCCGAAAGTAAACGTTTTACATAAACCTCACAACCCCAAATCCGTAGAAAAGACAAACTTGGAGTTTTTCCACTCCACATCTCATATGGTGTTTTTTCTACCGCCTTTGATGGAGTTCTATTAAGTGTGAAAGTAGCAGTTTCGAGAGCATATCCCCAAAAAGAGATGGGAAGATCGACAAAACTCATCATAGACCGAACCATATCAAGTAGAGTTCGATTCCTCCTTTCGGATACACCATTCAACCGAGGTGTTCCAGGTGGAGTGAGTTGGGAAAGAATTCCACAACTCTTCAAGTGATCACTAAACTCTTGGCTCAAATACTCACCACCACGATCGGATCGTAGTGCTTTAATTGTTTTGCTAGCCGGTTTTGGACTTCATTCCGGAATTCTTTGAATTTTTCAAACGATTCGACTTATGCTTCATTAAATAGACATATCCATATCTACTTAAATCATCAAGAAAAGTAATGAAGTATCCAAACCCTCCCCTAGCTTTTGTGCTCATTGGTCCACACACATCACTATGTATTAGACCCAATAGATCACCGGCCCTTTCACCCTTTCCAAGAAAAGGTGACTTTGTCATTTTACCCATTAAACATGATTCACATACATCAAATGGCTCAAAGTCAAAAGATGTTAGAAGTCCATCTTTATGTAACTTCGAATGCGTTTCGCGTTTATATGTCCTAAACGACAATGCCATAAGTAAGTAGGATTAGTATCGCTTGATCTATGTTTTTTCTGTCTATGTTAAGGACATCTTTGTCTAACTCTAGGAAATATAGACCATTAGACTTTTTAGCAATGGCATAAAACATTGAATTCAAATAAACAGAGAAACAACCTTTCTCAATTGTAAATGAAAACCCTTCATTATCCAAAACCGGAATAGAAATAATGTTTTTGGTAATAGCGAGAACATAATAACAGCTTATTAAGCTCTAATATTAAACCGAAGGCAAAGGTAGACAATAAGTCCCAACCGCAACGGCCGCAACCCTTGCACCATTTCCAACGCGCAGCTTCTACCTCCCCTTTAGCCAAGGTTCTACTCCTTCTTAGTCCCCGCACATTCGAAGTAATGTGAGAAACACAACCGGTATCAAATACCCAAGAAGTAGATGTTGCTAAATTAATGTCAATGACATAGATACCTCAAGAAGAAGCCCCAAACTTCTTATCATTCGGATACTTCGGCGCTTACGCCTCCAATGGCCAATTTGACCACAATGGAAGCACTTGGCATTTGCGGCCACCTTTGGCTTTGCCTTTGCTCGTGGCTTATCGGCAGTCTTAGCGGCAACTTGCTTGCCCTTGTCTTGCTTTTTCTTGCCAGCCCATTCTTTCTTAAAACCCTTTCCCTTTTGAACCATAAGAACTTCCTTCTTAGGTGCAACAGAGATGTTTGCTCAAGAAGTTATGAGCATCCCATGTAACTCGGCAAGGGTTTTCGACACCCCATTCATATTGAAGTTCAACCTAAAATGGTTGAAGCCTTCATGAAGTGAGTGTAGTATGATGTCGTAGCCAACTCTTGGCTATAAGGAAAACCCAACCTCTCCATTGTCTCGAAATAACCAATCATTTCAAAGACATGAGTGGCTACTGGCTTGCCTTCGACTAACGCACACTCAAGAATAGCCTTGTGAGTTTCATACCTCTCTATCCGAGCTTGTCGCTAAAACATGGTTTTCACTGTCGGATAATACCGCAGCATCCAAGCTTGCAAACCTCTTTGCGAGCTTGGTTCCATAGCCGCGAGCATAAGGCAAGTAACAATTACCGACCTTCGCAATGGCCTTATGGGCCGCCTTCTCGGCTTCGGTAGAGGTGGTCGTTAAAACCGGGATCGGGGTTTCAAGAACATCCTCTCGACCTTCGGATCTAAGAACAATTCTTAGATTCCTTTCCCAATCAAGGAAGTTGTTCCCGTTCAACTTATCCTTTTCAAGGATTGAACGTAAGTTAAAAGGTGAATTATTGTTGTTACCAGACATGATATCTACATAGAAGATGCAAAAGTAATGAGTATGTTTATCATAATAGCTTTTAACAAATTTTAAACACTTTAAAATAAAAGCTATGCACTTGACCAATTTTAAATATGTCCCTTTTGAATCAAGTGATTCTAAGATCCTATCAAACGTGATTTATAAGTGGACTTTGGCCTCAACTTAAAACCAAATTTAAAAGGTAAGTAAACTCTTTTACTAACTACAACAATTGTAATTCTTAGTTGATGGGTGATTGCTAAGGTGATGAAAGTTCCCGTGTAAGGAAGTTACCCACAGCGTTGGGGAAAGCCTTCCTAATCCTAGACAGTAACTTGTCACCCAAACACAAAAACCCAACCCTTTGCTTCAAAATCCAAAACCGTTTTGATGATTTTGTTGGGCCAAACCAAACTAAACATGCAAATTTCGGAAATTTACTCTACTTAGCCCAAGATTGGAAGTAACACTCGCTTTGGCGTAACCTATTACTAACGATCAAGATTTTAGTAGATGTTTATTTGGAAAAGCAATTACCCAATATTAGCTTTAGGGACCTAAGTAAATTATTATGTGATTTAATTACTAGTGAACTCATTGCAAAAATAAATCACATGCATAATAAAACTTAGAAAGCATTCAAAAGCAATATTTAAATGCATAAAATAAAATGTGATCCTAGTATGGCCCCTAACCCTAAAGACTACTCTTTAAGGCATCCATCCTTGAACCACCTTGGATCTACATCGTTGTGCTCCATGGAAATGAAAACATCGGATCTCCATCTTTGAATCACTTCAACTTGAATAATTTTTTGAAAATTTAAACTAATATTACAAAAATACCAACGATGCATAGATCGTATTTAGATTACAAAAATACATTCACGATACGCAGATCGTATTTTCTATCCAAGTTTGGGCCATACTAGTCACCGCATGCAATTATTATATCATATATATAAAACATGCATTTTAATCAACTATTAAAATAAATTATTATGCTTCAACAACTTTAAAACATAATAACATCAACCAAATTTAATCTCATATTAAATTAAATGGTTAGTACCTTTAGACAAATTCAATCATATTAGAATTTATCTCTCAAGAGCATTATAGTATTAATCTAACAAATTTAATCAACTATTAAATTTAAAGGAAAATACATAAGCACTCTAAGGTACCACATATATTTTAATCATATTAAAACATAAAAGCATTGCATGACATTTAATCACAAACACTAGCATGTAAGAATTAATCAACTCATTAAAACTAACATCCTAACATAAAATTAAATGTCACAAAATGAAACTCCCATCATAATTTTAATTCATTTAAGTATTAACATAGGATACCATGCATAATAACTCATTAATATGCATTAAGGGATAAACGGATCTTTAAAGTTTTTATCCGTTGAAAAAGCAAACGAGCCAAGCGAGGCAGAACACTGCTCGCGACCCGCGATCTAGGTCGCGACTCGCGACCAGTGGTCGCGACCCGCGACGCTCGTCGCGACCCGCGACGCTCGTCGCGACCCGCGATGCTCGTCGCGATTTGCGAGAAGCTTACTTCTTCCGTTTTTTCCGATTTCAATTCAGGCAATTTTAATCGAAATGCGTATGATTTTCTTTATACACTAAAACACTTTTATGCATAACTAAATCATACTAGGCCTCATATTCAAGAATTCATGCCATGAAATTATACATAATCAAATTAAGCATAAAAACTTCAAAGCATGCAAATCATGAATCATACATATATATATATACATCATATTCTAATTAACAACTTAACTAAAACATGAAATAATATAACAATTATATATGTATATATATATATGTATCAAAAAAATGTATAAATAACTTTTATACTCCCACTAGATTAAAATCCAATTTTAATCATGCAAACAATATCCTCATGCTAATACCCTCCCCTAAATGAATTAAAATAAAGGAAAACATGCATCAACATGATCACATTAATCTATGCAAATAGGCTAACTGATACCACTGTAGGATTTTAGATGCTTAATGCGGAAAACGAGTATCACATACTCAAACATCTAACACCAAGATCTTTGCATAAACTAACATGAATCTATAAAGAGTGTAGAATATACCTCTTGATGCGTGAATTCCACTTTCACCTCTAGCCTTCTAGTAGAGATCCTTAGAACGTCAATCGCCGTTCCTCTAGTGTTGGTCCACGAACAACCCTTAGATCACCACGTATGCTAGTACGGAAGAGTGTAGAATCCTCTTGCTTTTGAGGTGTATGATGGCCAAATGAATGAGAGAGAGGAGAGCAAAAGAAAATCAGATTTTCTCTTGCCAAAAGTGATGTACTTACTTCTCCTTTGTAACCCCATTATGATTATATAGGGTGGTTACAAAGAGATGATTCATGAGGCTTTATTTTGCCTCATAATGTCATACATTATGAGCCTAATAAACTCATGAGTTACAACTCTTCCATCAATCATAAAAAACCGCCCAACCCATTTCACAAATGGATTTGGGTAATATCCAAGGGTTGTCATATTGTGTGACCTCATGGACCCAATACATATTAGTAGTTGGCCTAAATATACTAAAGCCCAACCAACCGCAATTAAACTTCTAAAGAAAACGTCATGGCCACCTAATATTATCAATATATTATCTTTATAATTTGTCCATATACATTTAGTTTGTTACACTTGATCGAGGACAAAATCCTTCAAGCATATAATCGCATTAAACTAGTTATATTTGTTCCTTTAGCTATGTATGTGTAATGTGTAGTCGTCAATGATAATAACATGAAATATATTTGTTGATCAGTGAAAGTAGAAGCTAATCGAGCAAGTATTGTATTCCTATAAAGTTACAAGTCATAAAATTAAAGGTTTTGTCATTTTCGTGTAAGGGAGCACATCGCAATCGAGATATTAAAAGCAGCCAATGTCAAAGCATTCCGTAACTTTGATAATATTGATTTTTATAAACTCCAACTGTCATGATGCAAATCAACAATTCAGTATTACTTACCTTGTTTGCTAGCTATCCCTACCGTCTTCTCTTTGTCACACACTCACGACCTACATGTTTATCCTATACACATGACTAGGTGTGAATATGATTCTACTAATCTTTTGCAAGGCTTAATTAAGATTAGTGGGCAATTAACTCTATCTTTTGAAAAGCAAGGTTGAAAAAACCTTTGTTTTTTATATTTTGACGAAATGGATATGCTAATTTATTATCAGAATTAACTTGATCAAATTTGAACTAAATTTCAAAAAACAATGCGTTGTATGAATAAAAGTCTTATTTATCTTAGATTATACCATTTATTTGGCGATTCAGAGAAGACCACATAATATACTACTGTTTTTTAATAAGCACTCTAACGTTTAAAGTTGACATACAGCAAATGACATCAATATTTTAAATTTGATAAGTAATAATGAATTAATATCCAAATAATCGTATATATTGATGCAAAGAACATAAACATAAGTGGATATAATTCGAATGAACGAAGAAAAATATAGTTGTGTATCATATATATTTAATATTATAACCCTTTAATAAGATTTAGAGGATTTAGAGAAGTGTTGGTCAATAATAACGCCACACTTACACCCATTATAACATTGTTTTTCCACTCAAACGTTATTTATATGGAGTATAATTTCAATATTATTGATAAAAATTTTGGAAAATCATATATCTACCCTATGAAGGTTAATTTTATGAAAGGTACCCTATGAAAGTTTTTTGGTTTTGTATGTTCGTAGGGAGTACTATAGAAGTTTGTAGGGGTACATAATGAGTGTTTCGGTAGTAATATGAAATTTATTATGGAATTAAAAAATGTTATGATATCATTATTGGAAAAACCTCTTGGTCTCACACATGAATTGGTTTTGGGTAGTTAGTAGTAATACTTCCTCCGTTCCATTTTAAATGAAACACTTACTATTTTAGGCCTTTCAAAATAAGTGAAACGTTACCTTATTTGGTATTCACTTCTCTCTATCTCTCTCTTCATCACATGGGTCCCTTATTTTTTTTCTCTCTATCTCTCTCCTATTCTAAATCCCCGTGCCAAGGCCCTACGTTTCATTTAAAATTGAACGGAGGAAGTATAAAGGTTTATGGTGACACTAAAATTATTTTGGTTAATCTTTTGAAACAAAAAGTGGTTTCCTCATGTTTGGTAGCCACAATCCAACAGTACTAGAAAATGTATTGACCAAGTGGCTAATAGCTATTCTTGATTTATCATTCGGCTCTACCCGCATGAATCCCATTGGCTTCTAAAAATTAAATTCCTTGTCCTCCTAGCTCAAGAATGCTCCAAAACCGCTTACTTTCAAACTTAAATGAAATTGACAATAGTCTTTTGTTTTTCCATAGCAGCCAATTCAACGAAATTTCAACCTTTCTTTTACCATCCATTATAGTAGTTTTTGTGTGTTTTTTTTTTTTTGACAGATGTAGTTTTTGTGTTACTTTGCTCTTTTATGTACCTTTTAATCTCTAGACATTATAATGTTTGGTCATTTTCAGCTTCTATGTGTCCATCTGCCTGCTCCAATTTGACACTACTATATGTTTATATAACCACTTTCTCTTCTCTGTAGAGTCATTATCTCCCAACCTTAACCTTCACTTCATTCCCTCAAAAACTACTCATCATATATCCTAAAACTCCCCCATCCCTAATACAAAATTACAATGGCTTCACAATCATCCACAACCACCCGCCTGCAACCGCCTTCTTGGCTATCCGAAAGCAATCCTAACACCCTCCGTGAGGCCTCATTTTCTTCTTATCTCAATACCTCTGAAGAAACCTACATTCGTAGCCTCATTGACTCGAGCCATAAACACCTTGTTTCCAACCAAAAACAACAGTTTGATAATCTTCTCCATGCTCCTAACTCTAGGCCAAAGAAAGCGGAAGATGGAGAAATTGATGTATTCAGTGCTGATAAGTACTTCAGCAGTGAAATTCTAGATCAGGAGTATAATAGTAATAACTCAACAAGGTCATCAAGAAGTGATACTGGTACTGCAAAATTTCATCAACATTTAAAACATGGTACTGAAGTTGTTGTTCAGAGGCCGGTTAACCCGAAATTCCAGTCTCGAACTCCTAGCAGTCAGTCAGAGCGTAGCTTGAATAGCCAGAGTGCATTATTGAGACGTGTTCACAGCACCAACAGCAAAACACAGCAGCAGCAGGGCAGTGGCGTGATATCATTCCTGTCATGCTATTGCTGTGTCAAGAAGTCAGTTGATATTGATGCAGATCAGTTCAATAATAACGGTAAAGGGTTCACAAGATCAATCAAAACAAACCTCAATACAGCTGAGATCACACGGGTAAACAAGCTTCGTGTTGATCATAAAGACCCGTTTGTGTTTCCAGGTGTGATGAACAAGGTTGAGATGATGCATGATGTTGAAGAATATCAAGATCAGGAATCAAGGCAGTCACTAGATGTGTTCGGGTCTAGTGAGTTGGATGATGGAAGTAAGAGATTTAGCTTAGCAAAGAGGCTAAATATGCTGTCTTGGGATGCTATCCCAACAACAACTGAACAGATTAACACATCAGGAGCACCTAGTGAGACATGTAAGGATACTGAGAGTGATGCTAGCTCTGACTTGTTTGAAATCGAGTGCCTTTCGTGCACTGCTAACCCGGTTATTCAAGGGCCTGGACTGCTCTCTGATGGCTGCTCTACCCCTACAACGGGATATGCACCTAGCGAGGCTAGCATCGACTGGAGCGTTGTAACTGCTAGTGCTGCTGATTTCTCTATTGCTTCTGATTCCGAGGACCAGAGATCGAGTGGATTACCCTTAGGAACTCGCCTTAAATTAGCCTCTAAAGGGTCTTCTGCTAAGATTTTTTCCAATAAGGAGGTTCAAAAACCAGTTTCAAGCCTTCTTTTAGGGTGTAAGAGTCAGAAAGCTGTGAATGTAGCTCGGGAAGTTCATCGGAGAAGTCCTGCTAAGGGGAAATCTCAGAGTCAGAGAATGCAGGGGATCTCAGATTCGTTTGCTCCTGTTACAAGGTTCCAAGCAGAAGCTAAGTTGGCTGGATTTAGCCATAGACAGAAACAAAGCTTAAGTCCTGATCTATTGTACATTCAATAATCACTTGCTTTGTTTTTGTGTTGTTTGGGTGTGTTCTCTTCACCCTAACTTATTTGAACAAATGTGATTAGACCTAATTAGCCCTGATATCGCCTTATGTTTATACCTTACTGGAGCTGATTAGTCATGAAGCTTATTTTAAACGTGAATAGAATGCACCCTTTAATTGTTATTGTTGTTTGAGTTAGTTTATATACTACCTGTATAAATAACTTGCTAAAAACCTTGAATTATTTATCTTTCTTTGATTTTGGAACTACCCTTTTTTTTAGAATAAATTTAGAAGCGTTACCATTTCCTTTATCAATTACTTCTCTTAAGAGCAAAAAAATTCTCCATATTGCAGACCATGTCCTAGACAAGAAAAGAAGTTGAGCTTGAATAATAGTACTTTATACAACATTAAGTCTTACTTATGAGTTGTATATATCATTGTCAGTTCTAATGGGGCAAATTCATATTAATATGCACGTACGTGGCTAGAATTGTTTGGGAATATGGACTGAGAACATAATATGGGACAAACAAAAGGGAAGAAAGAGGACCATATATACCACTGATACCAGGAGGCAAAGTGCAGGGACAAATTTGAGGGGGTAACGTAGGCCACGGCTTCCTCGACCCATTTTAGCTTACCTTTTAAAAATCATTAGTTATGTAAATTATTACACATTTGAGCCTTGTTTGACAATTTATAGTTGGCTTAGCTATCACTTATCAGCTACTTGACTAATTTAATTAGTGGTAGTATTAGCCAGAGCCGGCTAATAGGGGGGAGCAACCTAAGCGACGGCTTAGGGCCCCCTTTTCGATGGGCCCCACCTCTTTGAAAAAATATTAAAAAAAGTTTTTAGAGATTGTGCTTTTCTTCGAAGTAAACTCTCCTCATCTTCAACCTTTTTCTCTTAATCTATCTACTTCCCAACTTTTCCTCTCCTAATTCTCATAGCTATAACTTATAATATTTTAATGTTAATAATTTTTTCCTATTTATTCTTTCTAGTTAAACCCACAACCATGCCAACAATATTTATCTTGTCCTCTCCCTTTTCTCCCATCTCAATTTCTTGTGGTGGTCGGCGTTTTGGTACGATGGACAGAAAAAAACTCTAAGAGGCAAAAGTTAGTTTCCAACAATATATATAAGAGGTAAAAATTCCAATAATATATAGCGCAAATTTCGGCAAATACGTTTCCGTTGTTTAGGGGCCCATTTTTTAGTTTTCGCTAAGTACCTTGAAAATGTCCGAGACGGCACTGGAATTAGCATTGGTTGTTTTAGGTAGCTAACTAGCTATTAGTGCAATTGAATCTCTATAATAAAGTCCCTAAACTCTAAACCATCAATATGGAAACTGATAAACGTCAATCGTCAAGAAGATGTGCTTGATACAACGGACTGACTCAGCATTGAACAAATAAACTTAATGGTCGTCTAGTTGAATGTTGATATTCTTTAAAAATATATTTTTCCCTTGTATGTTTAGTTCCTAGGACGTGAAATATGTTGTTTGGTTGGTCAATTTCATTCACTTAATAGTACTAGGAAAACAACTTCATCCATTTTATCAAAGTAGAATTGAATTTTTTCTATGAATAATGTCAAATGGAGTATTAATTCCTCCTATGCGTTGAACTTGAAATTAATTCCATGGATACCGTCCACATAGGACAGCATGCCAAAATTTTGGTTTTTTAATAAACCGCTACTACAAGTAGTGGTTAATAGCAATAATGTTTCGTTGAAGTTGACCGCTACTTCAAATAGCGGTTATATTTTGTCACAAAGACAAGCTATAAGGCACGTATATAAACGCTACTCAGAGTAGCGGTTTATTACAGAACAAGACCAACCAACGCAAGACAAAAGAAGCAATGCGCGCCACGTGGGAGTTGTGCGCTCCGCGCACCCGGCTTGCGCAGCGCGCACAACTCCCACGTGGCGCGCATTGCTTCTTTTGTCTTGCGTTGGAATTTATGGTATAAACCGCTACTCTGAGTAGCGGTTTACCCCGTAAACCGCTACCGCCAGTAGCGACTTAACTTAAAGTTAACCGCTACTCTGATGTAGCGGTTTGCTTTGCCGAAAGTTTAAAAAAAAAAAAAAATTCTTGCGTGCTGTCCTATGTGGACGGTCCATATGGAATTAATTTGAACTTTGACGCATATGAGGAATTAATACTCTTTTTAACATTATTCATGGAAAAAATTCAGCAGAATTATCTATATTTTTTCAATCGAACTAGTTCCCCATGCTTTTATCTCATATGAACTTCTGCTTTCAATTATTTTATATTGTCAACTTATTGTAATGTAATTGATTGCTAATTAAAATCTCATCCACCATCTATAATTGCGTAGAAAACTTTATGGATTTCATTGCTCACATCAATTCCTTAACCACCTCCTATAAATATGTAGTAGTCCCCACTTATCTATGACTCCAAGAGCTTTCTTTAATTATAATATGTTCGGGCGAATAACAGATAGAATGCAAAATTGGGGAAAATTGGGAATCCTTAGCAAGAGGAAAGAATCGAATCCATGTTACAGGAGTGGAAGGAAGGCCTTACAACTACAAGGCCAACCTTAATCATCGTTTGGAAATATCTATATGAGTAACTAAGATCTCCAAATGAGCAGAATAAAGTCTATGATGTACCTATAATATATTTGGTACATCGAGGTGTATGCTAAATAATATAATCTTCGCTTAAGGGTACTTAATAGGTTGAGTTGGGTTAGATTTTTAATCAATCCGGCAATGAATAGGCTAGAAAACTCCCAACCAAAATTTACACCCCTGTTTTTTATTTTTTTTACGGGAAATTAAACCCTTTTGATAAAAGACAATCGGTACAAGAAATATCATCGTTTAACTAGACGACCATTAAGTTTTCCCATCCTAGGAACTAAACATATTTTTCCCATGTATTTTTCACGTCCTAGGAACTAAACATGGTAGTATGTTTACGTCAACCGATATTTTTCCCATGTAAGTTTAGTTCCTAGGACGTGAAAAAACTTATATATTTTATGGTTCGATATTACAAAAATTTACAAATTATTTAGAGTTAAGTAGTTAAAAGAAAGAGACACTTTTACTAGTTAATTTTTAATGAACAATAGATAGCGGAGTCTTTTTTAGAAATTCTTAGATGCTTCATGAAGCAGTTAGAACTTAGATGTATGTCTTCCCAACACATTCTTTTGCGATGCCAAAAAATACACATTCTTTTGCGTGTCATACATGAGCAAAATATAAAATATGCAAAAAAAATGTAAGAGGGAGCATTACAGAGGCTTTCGGGTTTTCACTACTCATGCAACAAAATAACGAAATATTTTAATTTCAGCGCGTCTTGCATGTGGCCACGCGCGCGCGTCTGTCAGTCAGTCAGCTCATTTTCAAAAGGTCATATCTCACATGTTTCTCATCGGAATCGAGCTTTTGACCACGAGTTGGAAAGATATCGAGCCAAACTTTTATCTCTAACTTGAATTTCCCAAAAATATTGAGTGTGCTGTGAGATATGGCCTTTTGAATTTGACCCTTGTGCACAAACGTTTATGAACAAATGGAGTTACTCTCGTGAGCAAATGAAGTTATTTGTATGAATATGTGATTGCTCTTAACAATAAAAGGGTGTCACTCCTATAAATAAATGTGGTTACTTTTATAACAAAAGGGAATACTAATCAGTTTACTCTTATGAACGAATGAGGTTACTCGTATGAATAAATGAGGTTACTTTTGTGAACAATTGAGGTTACTCGTATGATTAAATAGGGTTGTCGTATGATTAAATGAGATTACTCATGTGAGCAAATGAGGTTACTCGTATGAATACATGAGGTTACTTTTGTGAATAATTGGGTTTACTTATATGATTAAATAGGGCTGTCCTATGATTAAGTGAGGTTACTAGTATGAATAAATGAGATTACTCATAAGATTAAACTAGATTATTCGTACGATTAAAATATGTTACTCCAAAAACTAAATGAAGTTACTGTAAAAAATAAATGGGGTTACTCACATAATATTTTAAGGTTACACGTAACTGTACACTAGGGGAAAAAAAAGGAAGGGTTGCGCTGGAAGGGCTGCGTTTTTTTTTAAAATGCAACCCTTCTTGTATGAAGGGTTGCGGTTTTCAAGGAAACCGCAGCCCTTGCGGTTAACAAGAAAACGCAGCCCTTCGTACTGTATGAAGGGCTGCTGTTTTTAGGCTAACCGCAACCCTATTAGTGAAGGGCTGTGATTAGCCCAAAAACCGCAGCCCTTCACACACGAAGGGCTACGATTTTTGGGCTAATCGCAGCCCTTCACTTTCATTTATTTTGATTCAATTAATTTTGCGCGCATACAATACAGTACCCCCCATTTGAATTTCCCTTCGTTAGACAAAATTCACAAGCGAACTTCTCCTTGCGCGAAACCCTACCTCCGCCACCACATTGACCCACCACCAGTGCGCCACCACCACGCATTTCACGCACCACCAGCACGCACCGCCACGACGACGCACCAACTCAAAGACACGGCAATGACCAGGCGCACCACGCATTGGTTCATTCTCTCCTCCACCGCATTGACGCCACCACCAGTGCTCCACCACCACGCGGCTGCACCACCTTGCGCTCCTTCTTCTTCTCTTCTCTCCTCCACTACTGCATTGTTTGTGGAGCATCCCTTCTCTCACTCTCTTTCGGTAATTCCCCTCTCACTCTCTCTCCTCTTTTACATTTCTCTAATTTTTGTTGAATTTCATTGGATTTTGAAATCAACTTCTATTTTTTGTTGTAAAATGTGCTTGTATTAGCTGAAACAGTGATTGTAGGGGGTAAGGGAGGGCGGGGGAGGGTGGGTAGGGGTGGGGATCTTTGGGCAGGTGGTGGGGGAGGGTTGGCGGGGGGTGGTGAGGGTTGTGGATCTTTGGGCGGGGGGTGGGGGAGGGCCGAGGGGGGTGAGGGAGGGTTGGGGAGGCCGGATAGGGGGTGGAGGAGGGATGGCAATGGGTGGGGGTGGGGGGAGGGCTAGGGAGGGGGTGGGGGAGGGCTGAGGTATAATGTAACTATTGTGTAGATTTTTAGGCTTCCATCTGTTGTTGGTTGAATTTCGGGAACGAAAAGGTCATTTTACGCCTACATGGCAATGAGGGAGTGCAGTGGGGGGGCAGTAGTGGCGGTGGTGGTGGTGTTGTTGCAAATGTGGAGAGTCAGGTCACATGGCAATCGAAAGCCCATCTGGTGCTCTCCACATTTATGACAGTTCCAACTCCGCCGCTACCAGCTGATGGGCATTCCATTGCCATGTGACCTGATTCTCGGGTCATTTTAGACCTATTTTCGCCTTTCGTGTCCAATTCGTACCTATCGAGTCATTTAAACCCAAATTCTTTTTGAACATGATTATATGAGGTATAATGTAACTATTGTGTTTTTAGGCTTGCATCTGTTGTTGGTTGAATTTCGGGAACGAAAAGGTCATTTTACGCCTACATGGCAATGAGGGAGTGCAGTGGGGGGCAGTAGTGGCAGTGGTGGTGGGGCTGTTGCAAATGTGGAGAGTCAGGTCACATGGCAATCGAATGCCCATCTGGTGCTCTCCGCATTTACAACAGTTCCAACTCCGCTGCTACCAGTTGATGGGCATTCCATTGCCATGTGACCTGATTCTCGGGTCATTTTAGGCCTATTTTCGCCTTTTCGCGTCCAATTCCTATTTCTCGAGTCATTTAACCCCAAATTCTTTTTAAACATGATTATATGAGGTATAATGTCACTATTGTGTAGATTTTTAGGCTTGCATATGTTGTTGGTTGAATTTCGGGAATGTAAAGGTCATTTTAGGCCTATTTTTGCCTTTCCGCGTCCCTTTCGTACTTATCGAGTCATTTAAACCCAAATTCTTTTTGAACATGATTATATGAGGTATAATGTAACTATTGTGTAGATTTTTAGGCTTGTATATGTTGTTGGTTGAATTTCGGGAACGAAAAGGTCATTTTAGGCCTATTTTCGCCTTTTCGCGTACAATTCCTATTTCTCGAGTCATTTAACCCCAAATTATTTTTGAACATGGTTATATGAGGTATAATGTAACTATTGTGTAGATTTTTAGGCTTGCATTTGTTGTTGGTTGAATTTCGGGAACGTAAAGGTCATTTTAGGCCTATTTTTGCCTTTTCGCGTCCCTTTCGTACTTATCGAGTCATTTAAACCCAAATTCTTTTTTAACATGATTATATGAGGTATAATGTAACTATTGTGTAGATTTTCAGGCTTGTATATGTTGTTGGTTGAATTTCGGGAACGAAAAGGTCATTTTAGGCCTATCTTCGCCTTTTCGCCTTTTCGCGTACAATTCCTATTTCTCGAGTCTTTAACCCCAAATTATTTTTGAACATGATTATATGAGGTATAATGTAACTATTGTGTATATTTTTAGGCTTGCATTTGTTGTTGGATGCATTTCGGGAACGAAAAGGTCATTTAGGTAGAATGAAAAAACTACATATTAGGTTTTTGTGCATAAATTTTCATGTAAATGAAATTGGAGAACAAAAAGGCTTAAAGACAAGGGGGGAAGTTGTGCGGAGGGGCAGCAATGGGGGGAGGGAGGGCTCGTGCAGGGAGGGGTGTGCAGGGGAGGGGAGGGGGGTTGTGCAGGTAGGGGGCTGTGCGGGGGCTTGGGAGAGCCAGGGCAGCGGTGGGGGAAGGGTTGGGCAACACGGGGGCTTAGGGGCTGGCAGAGGTAGATACTAACCCCCGCCCCCGCCAACCCCCCACTGCTGCCCAGCCCCTCCCGACACCCTCCCCAGCCTCTCCCCTGCCCATACCCCCCACTGCACAGATCCCCCCTGCACACAGACCCCCCTCCCCCACCGTTGCCGCCCTCCCAAGCCCCTTAACAGGCCCCCCCTTCCCCGCACACGGACCCCCTCCCTCCCCCTCCCCGACCTCCCTCCCCACCGCAGATCCCTCCCCGCACACGAGACCCCCCTCTCCCCGCACTGAAACACCCCCACACCCTAACCAGCCCCTCCCCCCCCGCCCGGACCCCCCATTGCACGAGATCCCCCCCGCACACAGACCCCCTTCCCACCGATGCAGCCCTCCCCACACCCTCGCACAGACCCCCCCCTCCCCTCCCCTACCCAGAAACCCCCCACTGCCACAGATTCCCCCGCACACGGACCCCCCTCCCCACACGCTACCCAGCCCCTCCCCTCCCCCGCCCCTGCCCAGACCCCCACTACTCGCACGAGATCTCCCCTACCCATAGACCCCCCTCCCCCATTGCTGCCAGCCCTCCCAAGCCCTCCCCACACCCCGCCCACCCCCTCCCCTCCCCCGCACAAACACCCCCCTCTCGGGTCATTTAATTTTTTTTTATCTTGAGCTTTGTGTATATTAATGCGTATATTTGTGCAATTTCAGGGAGATGGCGGAGGTGCATACGGATAACAGCACTAGTGCTGCTGAACACACTACCGATGATGAGTCTTTCGATGCGAGAAAGGAACGGGGTAAATTGGCTCGACCTCGCCGTGAAGAAATAAATGCACAAATACCTAGAAAGTCATTAGCGACGAAAAAGAGAAAAGGAAGGGGACCTACAAAGTCACTAGGGAAACACACAAATATGACTTTGGAGTACGATAATATGGGTCAGCCTTGTGGAAAGTGGCGTCATCAGTATGGCATGCAAGTTCGCATTTGCATGCGTAAACTCTCCATTCTGCACTCATGGAAAGAGGTGCCCGAGGGGTTGAAGCGGTGTCTATGGGAAGATACTATTGTAAGCTTCACGTACAATAACGTTTAGTTTCTTAATTATTTAGTTAAATATATGTGTAATATTACTGATAGCATATAAATTACAACATTTGCGAAAACTAATTTGTGAACTGCGTTTTTTGTAGAATCAATTCAATATCGAAGATGATGAAGCCAAGAAGAATGTATTTCTATCTGCGGTTGCCTAGAGATTCAGAGATTTCAAGGTTAAGTTAGTGTCTGGGTGGATCACTAAGAGGAGGAAAGTAGTAGGTACAAAGAAGAAGAACATCTACGGCGGAGAAACACCATCCGGTCCTGAGGCTTCACCGGAAACATCATCTGAACCCTCCAAATTACCATTTCAGATATGGAAAACTATCAAACCTGAAGAGTGGGAATCATTTGTTGCCAAAAAAACAAGCTATTGTAAGAATATTTTATTAAGATTTACTACACTTAGATCCAGTATTATTGTATAACACCGTACCTAACCTTTGTTTATTATTGTGTATTTTAGGCAAGTCGTGAGAAAAGTAGCGCGAGTGCAAAAGCTAGGAAGTATTATCATCATTTGGGTGCTCATTCGTATAATGAGGCGAGAGAGAAGTGGATGTTCAGCCATTACCCCACAATAGGGTCGACAACGGCAATGGGGACTAGCTCTACGACGACAGTTGCACAGCCTCAGCAACCAGATAGAGTCCTCGATTGGTGGTGTTCAATGCATGGGGTTGATGCAAAGGGAAAAAGAGTCTTGCCTGATCCCGGAACACAACAGATAGCCAACGCCATTGTAAGTACAAAAAAATGGTTATATAAGGTATATATAATATAACTTTTGCGTTCACGAGCATTTCTCTCTTATCCTTATGTAGATTGGCTTGAAGGAAAAAGAGGCAACTGGTGAATTCACTCCTAAAGGACACATTGATGCATTGCACGAAACTTTAGGAAAGGACCACAATGGACGCGTGAGGGGCGTAGAAGGTGTCCGCCTCGGTTTGAGAAAGGTATATGGTGATCAATACACTACAGCGACAAAATCAAGTGCAAGTAGTGTGAATTTGGCAGCGTCAGTAGATGTGGAGGCTATGAAAGCTGCAATTCAGGAGGAGCTCGGGGAGGAGATGACACATAACTTTAATGCCATTTTGGAGCAAATGGGTTTACCGACTTTTGCTGCATTCAAGAAGGGTAGTGATATTACACCTAGCCAGCCGACCAGTGATCCACGAACATCTATTGATCAGATGATACCTTTACGTGATCCACCTGTAGTACCCGAGTTGAAGGTAATCACTTAATCCCTTTGCTTTGTTAAACAACTATTGTTCTTAAATGCATGAAATTCTTACTATATGTTGTTTCACAGACTAACTATAAATGGAGTTTTTTTTAAAGGAGGAGACACCATGTGAACTATTAGCTCGAGGAGATGTTTATGATAGTTTCATTCTCGTAGCTTATGGCCATGCACAACCCCCTAGTGACCGAGTACGATTGCATAACCAGTTAGTTGATGATAATCACTATGTGGTCACCCTCAATGAAATTGTGTCTGGTTTCGAAGAATTACCTCTTCCGCTGCCGAAGCCAGAAGTTGGTCTACAGTTACTGAATGATGCCCTTGGCAGTTATGTTCTATGGCCGCGTGCATTGGTGCGGTTTTCAGATGAGGTACAATGATTAACATACATATATATATGCGTGTTTTCTTTTAGAGTTCCTATGATAGTCAGTAATATCTTTACTTTTAACTAATTACTAGGTTTGGGGGAAGGCCGACTCACATGACAGGAAGGGAAAGAAGGCATGTTCACCTGATAAGAAAGCAAGATTACGTGATGAAGGTGAACGAAATGTGGTGAAGGGAAATGTTTCTATGACAAATAATCCACTTATTATCGAGCCAAAGGTGGTGCGAGGCCTTAATATTCCATGCTTTTGGTTACATGAGTGCGCTAGCGATTTACCCGATGACAGTACAATAGAGGTTACTTTGGGGGAGCAACAATTCCACTACTTTGAGGAGTCATCGACATTCATTTCTAAGCTCGATATTAAAGAATTATTATGTGCAATAGAGTTGAATGTTTCCATGATACAAACTTTCATGAGGTAATACATAAGTATATAAATTAAATATACATATACAAATGCCTTAAGTAGTAGTTTTCAATTCAACTTCCATAATAAGTAAGTTCACTTTTAATCAATATGATTTCTCAGGTTATTATACAATGAATTGATTGCAACATCAAGTGAGTCAATGTTTGGTTGGTTATGTCCAAACATAATACGAGATGGCAATTGCTTAAAAAACAAAGTCGAAGTGAAAGAGTATCTCGATATGAGTTTGAAAGCATCATCTCGTTTAGGATATCATCAGATCATCCTTATCCCGTATATTGAACAGTATGCTTGTTAAACCCGCTTTACTTTTATTTCGATAATTAAATTCACCTCGTAATTGTTCTATGATTAATAATAACTACATTTTCTTGTTGTAGGGCTCATTGGACACTGCTTGCGATATGTTTGTCACGTAACGAAGTCTACCACTTTGATACTTTGCGTCGACAACCACCACGGTCCTTACTAATCAAATCATTGTTAAATAGGTAGCGTAATCGAAACTAAATATATGCGCACTTATTAATAATTACACATGCATTATTCATCATCTTTATATATATATAAACAGTTAGTACATCTACTCTTATAATAATGTATTGATGTAGTGTGATGAAGCATATTAGTGCAACAGGACTTCGAGCACCAAAAGCTCCTGCTTGGATATTAGTCGAGGTAACATGACTAATTTGTTTGTCCTTATATAGAAACACTTTTCACCACATACTACACATCTAACATGAATGTCATTGGATGCATCCTTTGGTGAACCTTTAGTGTCCGCAACAAGATGATGGACTTGCATGTGGCTATTACGTGCTGAGGTACATGTTCGATATTGTCAACCATTGCACTAACGTCGATGATCTTCAAAAGGTATGTAACTTATTAGTATATGTTAGTTTAGATTAGATCGATTGGTAATAGGTATCAATTGGTTTAGAAACCAAAGTAGCACATGCATATTTGAAAAAAATGACCCCATTCTACCCTAAAACATGGTACTTTGATGCATTTCATATAAATATGAGGTATAATAACTAGTGTGTACATTTTTAGGCTTGCATTTGTTGTTGGTTGAATTTAGGGAACGAAAAGGTCATTTTACACCTACTTTCGCCTTTTCGTGTCCAATTCGTACCTATCGAGTCATTTAACCCCAAAATCTTTTTCAAAACGATAATATGAGATATAATGTAACTATTGTGTAGAATTTTAGGCTTGCATTTGTTGTTGGTTGAATTTCGGGAACGTAAATGTCATTTTAGACCTATTTTAGCCTTTTCGCTTCCAATTCGTACTTATCGAGTCATTTAACCCCAAATTCTTTTTGAACATGATAAGGTGAGGTATAAGGTAACTATTGTGTAGATTTTTAGGCTTGCATTTGTTGTTGGTCGAATTTCGGGAACGTAAATGTGATTTTAGGCCTATTTTCGTCTTTTCGCGTCCAATTCCTATTGCTCGAGTCATTTAACTCCAATTTATTTTTGAACATGATAATATAGGTATAATATAACTAGTGTGTAGAGTTTACGCTTGCATTTGTTTTTGATTGAATTTCGGGAAGGTATATGTCATTTTTTTTACTATTAACTACGGTAAATGATTGAATTCTTATATGATGTGTTTATTCCTTGGTTGTTTTGCAAGGTTTATATGAATAACACAACAAGTTTGAGGGCCTTCACCATATAGGAATTAAATGAAGTTCGGGATAAGTTGGCGACCTACCTTTGTGATGATTGCTTATGATACATTTTTGTGGATTTTGCTATATAATTAGATAGTTGGTATATATCAATTCTATGTACACTTTTTACATTATTAAATATATATATTTAAAGTTAATTATTACGTTGAAAAACTTGTGATATATTGCAATTCGATCGGTTTTTTTTTGTGTCGAAGGGAGGTGTTGGGCGGGGGGGTTGCCACGGTGGGGTGCAAGGTCGGGGTCTTGGGGTGGGCTAGGGGGGCTGGTGGGGTCTTTGGGGTGGGGCAGCAGCGGGGTTGGGGATGGCGAGAGGGTGGGCTGGGGTGCGGGGGCTGCAGGGGGTGGGTTGGGGTGGGGGTGCGAGGGCCTGGCTGGGGTGGGGGTGCGGGGGTTGGGTGTGGGTGGGGGTTGCGGGGGGGTGGGCTGGGGTGTGGGGTGCAAGGGAGTGCGGGGGGTGGGGTGGGGTGGGGGTGCGGGGCCTGGCTGGGGTGGGGGTGGGCTGGGGTGTGGGTGGGGGTGTAGGGGAGTGGAGGGGGGTGGGGTGGGGTGGGGGTGCGGGGTGGTAGGAATTGGGTGGGGTGGGGGGTGCTGAATTTTTTTTTAAAAAAAAATAAATCCGAATACGAAGGGCTGCGGTTTAGGCCAAAAACGCAGCCCTTCCACACTGGAAGGGCTGCTAGCCAAAAACGTTGCCCTAAGGGCTGTTTTGACCGCAGCCCTTCCGTTTTTTTCCACTAGTGGTAGAAGGGCTTACTCTTATAAGCAAAACGAGGCTACCTATGTGAACAAAATAGAGTTACTCATATGATTAAATGAGTTTACTAGTAGAATAAATGGGGTTACTCCTTATTAACAAATGAGGTTACTCGTATTAATAGATAGGGTTACTTGGAATAACAATTGGGGTCACTGATACAAATAAAATGGGGTTACTTAGTGAACAAAATGAGGTTACTCATATGATTAAAATGCAACCTTACTTTACTAAATACAACCTCTCTAAATACCAAAAATACCCTCTTCTTTCATAACCTCATTTTTCCCTCTTCCTTTCTCCTTTCTCTCTCTTCCTCTTCCTCTCTCGTGCAAATCAATCTATTTTGTGCAATTGCATTATCTGAATTGCAAATCATACCAAAGATATAGTACTAGGTGCATATAATGATAAAACTAGATATGGAAGGAGTTTAAATTATAATTATATGTCTACTCTGGGAATCTCTATTATGCATTTTATTCGTTTTCCCTGTTAATTCTAAAAGCTGGTAACAATTTTCTTCCTAAAAAAATTTTGGAACAATGGGCAAGCAATTATGTTGTTAAGTTGAAAATGGTGTTTTTTTTCATACCTGGCCACTTCCTCTATTTTATTGAAAGGTGAGGTTCCTACATGGCTACATGTGTTAGTTTACATCTCATATATTACGAACTATGAGCACCATTATTGATGAATGAAAAAAAAGATCATCCCACTCTCTTTCTAACTTTCTCTCTCTAAAAAAATTACATCCTACAATTTTTTTCCACTTTCTTCTTAACAATGAACCAAAAAAAAGATAATCCCAACTACTTTTTCCTCTCTCTTCTACTTTTTGACCCCACCCAACTACTTTTTCTCTCTCATCACCCAACCACCATTATACAATTTTTTATTATTTACTTTTTAATGATATGAACTATTCATTACTAATTGCTATTTTATTATTAATTAGTTAAATTAATAATTTGTAATTATAATTATCATTTTAATAATTAAGTTATCTACATAATTAGCTATTATTAATACGTAGCATATGCAATTAGCGTTTTTATTATATTTTTATTAATTAATTGAATACGAAATTTGCTACCGCTATCTTATGCATACATAATTAACGATCTAATAATTAAACTATGAGACGCAATTAAGCATTTTTAATATATTTTTAATTTAGAGATATATAATGAAATACAACAACGAATTATAAACTTAATTAGGAACGAAATACATAATGAAATGCTCTTAATTAGCGTTACGGCCAAACTTCTGCCATATATTGGCAACTAAATCACGTTTCAAGGATTGATGCACATGCTGATCTTATATTGCATCTCTATTCGCCATGTAACGGTTGATATCTATGATCCGATCATGATAATATTCAAATTCGTCGGCATTATTACTTGTGTTTGATGTGAACTCAGTAGTATCTGCGTAGTGTGCATATGTATCTCGTTCATCTTCCACAATCATGTTATGCATGATAATGCAAGACAACATGATATCATTGAGGATTTCCTCATCCCATACGAGGGATGGTTTACGAACTTTAGCAAACCGAGATTGCAGCACCCCAAATACTCTCTCAACATCTTTTCGAGCTCCTTCTTGGTGTTGAGCAAATAACTTGTCCTTGCGAGTTTGAGTACATGTAACTGATTGAATGAATGTTGCTCAATTCAGATATATACCATCAGTGAGATAATAACCCTTATCGTATTGGTTACAATTCACCGTAAACTGCACTGGTGGTGCTCGACCTTCTAAAACATCGCTAAACAGAAGAACATTCAGGTCATTGCACGAACCTGGTATCCCAAAGAAAGAATGCCATATCCATAAGTCACGATCAGCCACAGCTTCAAGAACTAAAGTAGAAGCACCAGCTCTTCCTTGATATTGTCCTTACCATGCCGTCGGGCAATTTTTCCATTCCCAATCACCTTATCAAAAGTAAATTCATGAATTGGATCATTCTTTTGCTGCAAGATAGTGATTCACAGAGATTAGCTTACGCTACTAGTTTTAGCAGATGTGGGTTGTTTACTCTCTTTTTGTGTTTTATCGTTTTTCCTCTACTAAATTAAACGAAATTAGGGTTACATATTAAATTAGGATTCACTATTCCGTACAATAATTATGAAAATTTGACAAGTGTTTCCTACGAACTGCATGAAATAGATGATCCTATTTTGTTCAATTTGTACGGAACAGTATAGTCTGCTTCTTGTATATTGCACGAAATAGTGCATTCGGTTTCATTCATGTCACAAGAATTGGTAAATATCCAGAAAAAATAAATCGATAAAGTTACATCTAATTCAAGTTCATATAGGTCAAAATTCATGATCAAATGAAGATCAAATTGAATTTTAATTAGTTAATTAATCTCTTGCCATTTTATGTATTTCTGGGTATGGGAGGAGGGGAGAATATTATTTTTAGAGAGAATTTTTTTGTGAAAAGGAAAGTGAAAATAAGGGTGTGGAGGGTTGCGTTTAGTAAAGCGGAGTTGCGTTTAGTAACCCCATAAATAAATAGGGTTACTCTTTATAAACGAATAAGGTTACTCATATTAATAAATTAAAAAAACTAATATGAACCCGGTGCACACTAATTATTGTGCACCCGATCCATATCACGTGAGTTGAGGGAACAATAGTAATGATTACGCTTTTCAGTTTTTCGCGCCTCCAGTTTTTCTCTCTCATCAGATTTTCTTTCTCCTCATATTTCCTCATATTTTCTCTCTCCTCATAACTTCTTCACACTACTTCGTTCTCTTGTAACTTCTGCATTTTGTCTCTCAGTAATAACTTCTCATCTTCTTTGCCCTAACTTCTTCATTTTCTCTCTCTTCAAGTTCAGTTCTGTGTAACCTTTTTCGTTTGAATTTAGCAATGGGAAGGAAGACGATCGGTAATCGGAATTTTCCAAAACGTCCAGGTTTGCGTTCATCTCTTGGTGGTCGTGCAGAGGAATCGGAGTTTCCTGGTGTTAGTGGAACTGCTCATACTGATGGTAATTATGATGTTGATTTTGGTTTTTACTATAATTTCTTATAATTTTTGGAGTTTTGATGTTTTTTAGTTTGAATTACTCTTCGTTAATTTTTTTTGCGTTTTTTTATTGTTTGCATGATAAATTTTTGTTGATTTTTGTTCAATTTTTGGAGTTCTGATGTTTTTTTTAGTTTGAATTACTTTTCGTTCATTTTTGTGCGATTTTTTGGAGTTCCGTTTTTTTTAGTTTTAATTACTCTTCGTTCATTTGTGCGATTTTTATTGTTTGCATGATAAATTTTTGTTGATTTTTGTGCGATTTTTGGAGTTTTTTTTTTTTTTGTTTTTTTAGGTTTATTTTTTTGTGATAATTTGTAATTGTGTTATTCTTGTGATGATATAGTATATTTTGACATGATATAGTTTATTTTGTAAATATATAGTGTATTTGTAATTATACTAATTTTTATTAGTTTTGAAATGGTAGTGTATTTTGAAATAATATAGCGTGTTTTGATATGATATAGTGTATTTTAGAATGATATAGTTTTGCTGTAGTAGTTCTATGGCAGTGTTTTGGATAGTGTATATTGATATCGTATAGTGTGTTTTGACATTATAGTGTATTTTGAGATGATTTGATATGATATAGTGTATTTTGATATGATATATTGTGTATTTTGTGATGATATAGTGTATTTTGAAATGATAGTGTTGCTGGGATAGTTCTTCGGCTGTTTTTGATGATAGTGTATATTGACATCATATAGTGCGTTTTGACATGATATAGTGTATTTTGAGATGATATAGTGTATTTTTACATGATATTATGTTAGTGTTGTATTAGTGTATTTGGCCATGATATAGTATGTTTTGACATTATATAGTGTGTTTTAGGCTGATATAGTGTATGTTTTGTACAATTGTTTTTTGTTGCAGAGCACGCTGGACACGATGTTAGTAATCCAGCTATTGAACAGCAGGATGGAAGAAGTGATACTGTTAATCCTACTGTTAGTGAAGGAATTGATTCTGCTAAAGTTCCTGCCCTGGTAATGACGGAACTGATGCTGGTAATCCTGTTTTAACAAAAGAAGAAGCAAAAAGCAAGAAAAGGGTAAAAGGTGTATCTCAGAAGGATACCTTGCAAGCTCCAAAGAAGAAGAAAACATACAGTGATGCTGAAGGACAGAGGATAAACCTGTTCAAAACTACTTGATGTGGTAAAAGGATTTGTGAGCTGAATGAAGCTTTTAGTGTTAAATAGAAAAAAGCTGTTATAGAAATTGGTTTTGGATCTTTGTTGGATTTAAAGATTTCCAGGACTAATAATTCTTTGAGTGGATGGTTGGTGGAGAGGTTTGATGGTGGGTCTGGCATGTTTAAGGTTGGTTATGGAAAAGAGTTCAAGGTTAACCAATTTGATGTTTATGATGTGCTTCAGCTCCCTTTAGTTGAAGGACATGATGTGGTGGATGTGTCTAGGGGACGTAATGCGGAGAATTCGCATTTTGAGTTGAAAGCAAGCTGGAGGGAGTACTTTGGAGTTGATCGGGATAAAGGGCAGAATCCTTTGTCTGCTGTTTATTCTGTGTTAAGGAATTTAGTTGATGGTGGCGAGATTTTTCAAAAGCTGTATGTGTTATTTGCTTTTTCTTCTTTTTTAGCTCCAGTTGCAAATAACACAGTGGATTTGAGACTTGTTCTTGCTGTAAATGAGGTTAGGAGAATTCCTCGTTTGAATTGGTGTAAATATATTTTAGATAGCTTGATGCATGCGAATGTTTTGTTCAAGAATTCACTGTTTGCTAAAGGTGCTCGGGGGCATTATACTGGTTGTATAATTTTGTTGCAGTTGATTTACTTCCAACACCTACAGATTGGTGATGGTGTGCCTCCAACTCGACTGCCTCTGTTGGCTCATTGGGATAATGAGTCAATTGCCAAGAGAATTCGTCGTGAAGTACTATGTGATAAGTTTGGAAGTGGTTTCTTTGGATGAAACTTATCCAATAAGTGCTAAGTTTTACTTCAGCGATGATGGGCAAGTTGATTTCACCCGGATGAAGCCCTGTTCAAAAACAAATTGAAGTTCGGTATGTACCACGTCCTGTATTGAGTGATGATACAGGAAGTGGAGGAAGTAGAAGTAGTGATGTACTAAAGAAGGCTGTGCCCAAGAGGAAGGTGAAGGGCAAGCTTCATATTCAGTTTGAGCTTCCACCAGGAAGTCTCACTGATGAAGAAATTACTGCACAAGCTAGAGATGTAAGTTCAAATTTTAGAATAATATTAATTTTTATATAGTAGAGTTTTGGGTGATATAGTGTCATGTGATGCTGGTATGTGATATTATGTTTGTATTTGATATAGTGGTGTTGTATTTGATATAGTGGTGTTGTATGTGATATAGTGTGTACTATAGTGTGTTACTTGTATTGTAAAAATTTAGAATAATTTAATATAGTGTATTTCAGACTAATATAGTGTTAGTCAACTTGATATAGTGTATGTATGTGGTATAGTGTGTGGCTTTAATATTTAATATAGTTCCTTGTAAAAATTGAACAATGTGCCGTTTTGATATAGTGTAGTTTTCAATGATATAGTGTTGTCCTATATGGTATAGTGTATTTTGCATCTGATAATGTATGTGTTCTGTTGTACTGATGGGGTGTTTCTGTTCTGATATAGTTGGTGTTATTTTCATATAGTTGGTGTTAGTTTGATATAGTTGGTGTTAGTTTGATATAGTTGGTGTTATTTTCCCATAGTTAGTCTTGTTTTGATATAGAGTATTACAAATTAGTAATTTGTTTTGATTTTTGTAGGAGCTTCATTCTATGTGGTTGCTGTGGAAGAGGGATTTGGAAGCTGTCTCTTATTGCCACATAGATGCGTTAAAGAGTTTGAAGGACTCTTATGTGGCTGGCAATCCTCCTTCTGATAATCCTTCCCAAGATGATCTTGACAAAATTTTGTCAAGTTCAATTTATCAGAAGTACTTTGATGAAATGGTATCAATTGCATATGCTGTTAAGGATTTGCCAGCTGGTTGGGAAGAGGTGTCTAATCCTTCTACTACTGCATTCCCTAGCTTTATATTGACTCAAATGAGTCAGAAAACGAATGACATCATCCAGAACGTTGTCAACAACCTTTTTTATGATGCAAGTGAGGACATGTCCATGGAGGAGAATACATGGACTGTTTTCCAAAATGCTTTGTCTAGGGGTCTAGCCAAGTCAACTCTAAGGCTGGATGAATATGCAGTTGAGGGTCCTTTCACTCAGCTTTCAAAGATGATGAAAGATTTTGAAGATGTGATGCAAGATCTCCCAATATTTTTAAGGGAGGCTGTTGATTATTGTTCTGAAAATCAACATCCTTTAGATGGGAGGTAAATTTTTGAATGAAATTTGTTTAATGTATTGTTTTTATGGAAAATATTTTTACAATTTGTGTTTCTTGTTGCAGTGAAGACATCTTTCAGCTGGATGAAATGTTCTTCTTTATACCTCGGAGTGAGATTTGGACAGTTGGTACTGAGACTGAGATGTTTGAATCAGTTATAGATAATTGGGCAAGAATGATGAATATCAATGAACTCAGTCTCTCTTCTCCTCCAAAAAACTTTTACTTTACTTCTTCTCAGGGTGTAAGAACTTTTTGTAATATAATTTTATTTTGTTGAATTCTTTATCTTTGCATGCATTATTTATTTGTTGGTAATATGAGTTCTTATGTTGCAGGCTTTATTATTGCGTTTGCTTGAAAATGAAACTGATACTAAATGCATTTATAGTGTATGTATATATGATATAGTGTATCTATTTATGATATAGTGTATGGGTGTGTGATATAGTGTATTTGTGAATTTTAGTCCATTTTTGAGTTTCATAGTACGCAATATTTTTGTTATATTCTATAGTGTATTTCTGTGTGGTATAGTGTATCTATTTATGATATAATGTATTTATGTATGATATAGTGTATGTTTCTGTAATGCGTTCAAGTAAATATTTTCTATATCTGCTAGTGTGTTCCTATATGATATAGTGTATCTATTTATGATATAGTGTATTTATGTATGATATAGTGTATGTGAGTTAAGCATAAATAAAGGACTTTACATTTGGTATTTTTCACCTTTAAGGACCTCCCTCTTTTTTTTTTCAGCTTTAAGGACGTAACATTTATTTTCAGGCCATAATTAAATAAAACTAACCCAAGTGTAGTTAAGCCATGGTTAAATGGCATAAAGTAATAATTACTTGTCTTGGGCAGGGCGCATAATGTTCGAACTCGCAGTCATTTCACGTAAAAAAGATTGGCGCCCTTTCATTTCTTCTCACCGCTGCGAAAAGAAACCCACCATACGAAGCAAGGCGATTTCGAAGCAATTTGGAAGCAATTTCGAAGTGATTTAGTGAATTTAGCAAGGTACATTCATAATTCCCTTATTTGTTTTTTTTTTTCGATTTTACGAGTAAATTTTTCTGGGTAATGATAGGGTAAAACAGGGGGTAGTGTAGTGGTGGTTTGAAATTGGTTTTATGATGATTGTTGGTGTTTTTTCGAAGGAAAAATATGGCTTCTCTTGATGAACTTCACCCAGTCCTCTCCATGCACGAGATTTTGCGATTCCACGTTTTCCCTCGACTTAGAGACCCAAGGGACAGAGAGTGTGTAACAAGTGTATGCAGGGAGTGGAGGAGGATTTCCCGATATGGTCTAGAAGATGCCCACCAACTGTTAGGAATGGACGAGATTATGTGCTTTCATGTGTTTTCTAAACTTGACTGTTGGAGGTCAAGAATTGTGAAGAATGTTTGCAAGGAATGGAGGAGGATGTGGGTGGTAAAGGAGTCGGTTCATTGGAGGCCCAACCTGGACAGTACCTCCACCAAGAAGTGGGCTCTGAAGTCCATCATTGAAGGTGATGGGGTTGATTTCTGGACTCACAGTACTGCTGAATGGTGGGCTTATTGTGATGGGTTCCCACTGTTGTTTGGTAAAGAATAAAACTGATCAAGATGAAGGTTAGTTAGGGCTAGGTGTTTTGTAGTTTTTTTTGGATGGCATTGTAAGTAAAGAGCCCTATTGATCTAAAGAACTCCTTTTTTTATGATCATGAATATTTAACCTATGAATATCAGTGACAAATCTTTTGTAATTAATTTATGAATGTTATAGTAGGGTTCAGTGTTAGAAAATCCAAAAACAAAAAAAAAAAAAGATTAACCTACTATATGAACATGCTGACAATATAGCTCATGTATATCATCCAATGTTGGTCTTACTTGACCAAGTAAAACTCACCCAATTTCATGTTTATATGATATAGTGTATCTATTTTTGATATAGTGTATGGGTGTGTGATATAGTGTATTTGTGAATTTTAGTCCATTTTTGGATGGCATTGTAAGTAAAGAGCCCTATTGATCTAAAGAACTCCTTTTTTATGATCATGAATATTTAACCTATGAATATCGGTGACAAATCTTTTGTAATTAATTTATGAATGTTATAGTAGGGTTCGGTGTTAGAAAATCCAAAAACAAAAAAAAAGATTAACCAACTTCATATATATATATATATATATATATATATATATATATATATATATATATATATATATATATATATATATATATATATATGAAGTTGGTTAATCTTTTTTTTTTGTTTTTGGATTTTCTAACACCGAACCCTACTATATGAACATGCCGACAATATAGCTCATGTATATCATCCAATGTTGGTCTTACTTGACCAAGTAAAACTCACCCAATTTCATGTTTATATGATATAGTGTATCTATTTTTGATATAGTGTATGGGTGTGTGATATAGTGTATTTGTGAATTTTAGTCCATTTTTGTAATGCGTTTTAAGTAAATATTTTCTATAATTTAATATAGTGTACCTATTTATAATATAGTGTACCTATCTGTCATATAGTGTATGTACGTAACAGTGTACATAATGTATCTATTTATTCAGTGATTGTTCAGTTGAACCTATTATAAAAGAATAAAGATATTTATCACTTTTATTATAGTGTATGCATATATGATATAGTGTATGTGTGTTTGATATAGTGTTTTTGTGAATTTTAGTCCATTTTTGTACATAGTACGCAATATTTTTGTTATATTCTATAGTGTATTTCTGTGTGGTATAGTGTATCTATTTATGATATAGTGTATTTATGCGTGATATGGTATATGTTTCTGTCATGCGTTTACATAAATATTTTCTATATATGCTAGTGTGTTTCTATCTGATATAGTGTATCTATTTATGATATGGTGTATGTATTTATGATATAGTGTATGTACGTGATAGTGTATATGATATAGTGTATCTATTTATGATATAGTGTATCTATTTATGATATAGTGTATGTATGTGATAGTGTATCTATTTATGATATATTATATGTATGTGATAGTGCAACAATTTACCTGGAATGACAGCTGAATTAGATTCATCAACTTGATTTTCTAGCTCATCATGAAACAGAACCACATTATCTACATAAAATTATAGTGTTAGTGTTTTGCTTAATCAAACAAATGAAATTATTGACTTCGATGCTGTTACCTTCAAAACTTTATTGAGATCTATTACGAGTGGATCTCGATGCTCATTTTGGATTGAATTGTGATGCTGTTCGTCATCGAGTGCTTCAATGCTTGGATTTAGGTCGTCTATATTACATGCTACAATACTCTGATTGAGATCTATTTGATCAATTAAACCCGAATTTTCCATGAATTTGTCGTAGTTGTTCAAGTGAAAAGGAAATTGTCGAAGAATCAATTTCGAATCAATTTCTGAATGAGATGTACGTAAATTTATGTTTCGTATGAAATTGAGAAATAATTTGAAAGAAGAGAGAGAATAATTCGCAGAAATTTATAGCGATAGAATCTTTGGTTTTTGGAAATATTGAAGAGAGAGGGAATCGCGGATTTTTATGAAAAGAGAGAAAATCGCGCATTTTTGGAAAGTGAAAGTGAGTGCTCTGTAACGGGTCACGTGCCTGGGCCTGGTCCACACTATATTTAATGTGAACCGGGTCCATGCAAGACGGATTGTTAATAAATTAAATAAGGGGTTACTTGTGTGAACAATTAGGGTCATTCGTATGATTAAATGAGGTTACTCGTAAGATTAAACGAGGTTACTCCAACAAATAAAAGGGCTACTCATATAATATTTTTAAGATTACAGAAAAATTAAAATTCATTAATTAGTTTGAACAATCCTTTGCTCGGTAAGTTGTCATTTACTAGTGGATGCGAGCGTCGTTTACAACGTGAGAGTGAACTTCTAAATTATTAATTAACGATTTTAAATTTTAATTTACTCTAGTAATTAGTAACTAGAGATTGGGTTAATTCTTTGAAGAAATTTGTTTGAAAGAGCTGTTTACTTTGGTTGGATTGATTTTCTTGTTCATTAACTATAAAGAATTTGACTTGAGTATTTTTTATCATATGTATTTCCAGTTTATCATGCATTGTCAATTTGTCATCCGTTTTTGTTTGGTCTTCTTTTGCTTATATTTTGCTGCTTCATCAATTCATTGGCTTTTAAGTCCTAAATTATTCTTATTCTCACATATATTTTTCCCTTTTCGCTCTTAAACTTTTTAAAGGGCCTACCTTAAATAATTAGAACAGGGCCGCTAAATTGTCCGAGACGGCCCTGGCGAGCGATTTATAAACTTATAATGCGAATGGGGCGAATGGATGGAAATATTGGTTGCCTGCTTTCTAAGATCCTTCAAGTTCAACTTGCTATACTTTGGCGTAAAGATTAAATAGTATTAGAATGAATATTTAATTACGGCAGGAAAAGCTTCAGTGGTTCCCTTGCATCGTCGAAAATGGCTAAGCTGAGATGATGTTGGCTGCCCAGTTTCATCTTGGCACCAAAAACTGCGACCTTCAGATCTAACATTACGTCTTGAAGCGCCAATCTGATTCCTTCTTTTTGTTTTTGTGGTTTTCCTAGAATTAATGAGGGCACAAGGAGTTCGGATCTTCTAGAGTTTTAGTGAAACTCTACAAGGTAGAGTTGTATCTGAACCATACATTTTAAAATCAAGGGCTCATATTGGTGGGAGAGAAAAAATTAGGGGGTGGATTTTAATGAGAAAAAATATGAGGGATTTTAGAAAGAGAATATAAGAGCCATTGATTTTTTTATTCAATGATTGATATTGCTCAAATTCTACCTTATAGAATTATTTTAGAACTCTTGAGGATCCAAACACGGGCTCAAGACCATGAGAGAGATGAGAGAGATGAAAATTCATTGGAAAAAGAAAGAACCACGCGGAAGAAGTGGAACAATTTCCACTTGGGATTTATTTACATGGGCCGGCCACACATATAATATAGGTGTGGAGTGTGGACCATATATAAGAATTTGTGTTTTACTTTACACTTTAGTTTGATAATATCCCCCCTCCCTTCTCCCAATTAGAATCGCTCATCTTTTCTAAATTTTTCGCCAGAAAAATGCTCTCTTTATAATAAATGGCCAAAATATCTGTTTTGAGTTCAACCTTGAGGAAGCATATCACTATACGTGGAAGTAAACAGAACCATTAAAACGATAAGAAGGCCATGCAAAGAAGTCGGCATCCTGGAGGAGAATATTTGTCCTGAAAAGTTATGATTGTTGGATCCATGATTATTTGTTGATGATGATACAGGGAGTAAAGATATGGATGGTCAGCCTTTTGATTATGACAAAGTGGTTGAGTGTGGCTATCTTGATTATTGATATGTAAGGATTAGAGTTGTCAATTCAGTTACTCGAGTCGGGTACATATTGGGTCATTTCAGGTTTCAGGTCATGCTCGGTCAGGACGGGTGCAGGTCGGGAACAATTGTAATTCGGTCAGGTCTGCTTCGTTTCTTCTTTCAGGTTCGGTCGGGTTCAGCATGGTCAATTTCGGACAAGTCATCTTTCATGGTCATGTGGTGTCGGATTAGGTTTATTGCAGGTTTGTAACGGGTGCTTTCAGGTTCATGCGTGGGTCAAATTTGTAGCGGTTTGGGGCAAGTTCGAGTCAAGTTCGGGTCGGTAGTTATCGGGTTGTGTTATAATTGGGTTGTGCCATACTTGGTTTCAAGTCACTTTCGGGTTGCTTCGAGTACGGAACTGATCATGAAGCTTGTGAAGCACTGCTTCAAATTTGTATCATTATTTAAGATTTCATTGAAAATCAATGCTTGAATAGTTCATTTAGTTATATGCCTTTTTGTAGTAGTGCTAGTTTATGATTTATGTTACTATGGGGTGAAGTCAATGACAAGTCGAGTTATCAATAATCAACAAGTCGGGTAAAACCGGATAACATGTAGCAACACAGGTAAATCCATGTACCGGGTCGCAGCAGGTCTAGTAAATCAGGTAACGAGTCGCAACAGGTTGGGACAATAACATGTTGCGTCAAGTTATAATCGGTAACGGGTCGCAACAGGTCGGGTGTCGAATTGGGTTCGAATCGTTGTCTGGTCGGATCACTTTACTTATCGGTCTTTTTTGGGCGGGTGTCGGTTCAGGTTCAAGTCATATTGTATTTGTCAAGATCAGGTATCAGTTATTATTAGGTCGGGCACAAGTCGAGTTACAGGTGACCTGTTTTACCAAAATTTCAAGTTGGTTACAAGTCATTACAGGTTCAGGTCGGGTTCTTAGATCACACCTCTAGTGAGGAATGAACAATTGTTATTGCCTTTTGGTGTAAACCAATGTCAGTGGATCTGCATAGGGGTGATATAGTGTCAATTCGTGTGAGGCTCACCCCCAAACCAGATCACATCGGAGAATTACACAAGTCTGGATCCCCATTAACAAGGGAAATTGGTACATTTATTATTGGGTGAGTTACTCATTAAAAATAGGCAATTAAAAAACTATTAATATTAATGAGTTGGACATTCACTAATTAAATTTTTTTTTTGAAAGAAGTCCCAAAGGACACTATATTTCATTAATTAAAGCCATACGACATATACAACTGACAATTAACGATATCGAAAACAGATTGAACAAAATAAATCAAGAATTAACTGGTGAAGGGTTGAGAATCCAAATACATAGATATAACAATTCGGCATATTCTCGTTTTGTTGTCTCATACAACTTTTTGAGTGGATCCGTCGTCGACATTCACTAATTATTAATATCTATCTCTAATAGGTACATTACAAGTAGAGCTTTCAAATCAAATGCCCCCTCCGTCCCAGAAAGATTAGCACACTTGTTGGGACATGTTAATGTAGTTTAAGGTGATAAATTGTATTATGTTTATCAAATGTTATTTTATTAAAAAAAAATAGATTTGATAATACTAGTTGTTGGGGTTTTTTTATTGGAGGAGAGAGAAAGTTGGGTAACTTTTGATTGATAAAGGTGGAGTGTAAGCTAAAGGAGTATAAAATAAATAATATAATAATAGTGAGACCATATCAAAAATAGAAGTGTTCAAATTAATTTGGGACAAACATAAAAGGAAAGTGTTCAGACTACTTTGGGAGAGAGTGAGTAACTCCTATGATATATGGTTTTTTTACTCATGTCTCAAACCTTGTGACAACCACCTTGAATCAAAATGATATTCATTATCAATTGTCAAAGGTCAAAATTAAATGATTTATCAAACATCTCAATATGAAGTTATGTTATTGTTATGATGATGACAAGAATTAAAAACCTATTAATGCAGGCAAGGGAATGCCAATTTACTTACTTAAACTAGTAAGGAAACATTTTTACAATTATAATTTTCTGGGTCGGAGCATAGACAAGCAAGCAGAGCCCAGGAAAGAAGGAAGCCTCATGGAGCAGTCTTCGACTTCTAGTCGACTGCTGGCCTGAGAGAAGGCGGCCTCCCTTAAGAAACATGGCCCAAATTTTGATTTTTGGAAAGTACCATGATCATACAATAAGAAGGCTTTCCATTTCCTCAACACCTTGAGGCTTCAAAGCTACTTGTTATATTCATGGTTGATATTTGGAGCTTAAATTTTCTGTCCTATAATTTGTATACCACTTGTGTGTTATTGTTTTCTATTGATAAATTAGATAGAGTTTTAAAATTTAAATATAAAGTGGTGGGCCATATTAATAATAACAACCAATAAAAATCAATGGCACACAAGTGATACTATACACAAAAAGTGGGGTAGAAGATTATAACTCTTGGTATTTATAGGATTGTCGTTTCTTACTATCTAACCAAAGTTTTGGTAGAACATGTGCCCCAACTGTATACTACTACTTCCTCCGTTTCAATTTAGATGTTACACTTTCCTAAAATGGAATGTTTCAAAATACATGTTATACTTTTTTTTCCCAAATTGGTAAGTTATGCCCTAGTGAAATTACCGACTTACACTTACTTACTACAATTAACAAACACAAAACCCACTTAGTCAATCCTATTAAAACAAACCCTAATCTAACCAGATGTAAACAATTCCCACCAAATTTTAAACCCCCCAACTACCTTTCATCCAACACATTAGTAAATGAAACCCTCCCCCCCCCAACTACATTTCATTCATTCAACCCCCCACCATTAATGTTCTTCAATTTCCAGAACCCTAAATCTACGATATTCATCTCCCCTCCCTTCAAACGTTCATATTTTCTCTCCTCACCTTCATTTTCTCTCTTCGCATCCCCAATTCTTTTCTCCTCACCTCCATTTTCTCTCTCTTAATTTCATCTGTTTCTCCTTTCATCGCCTCGAGAATCTTCGATTTCTCCCTTCATCGCCATAATTCCTCACTCCATGTCTTCGAAATCATCTGCAACATCTCAAAGAACCCTAGATTTGCTCTTCATTGCCCCCAAAAAACCCTAGAAAATGTATGTCCCAAATCTGATGCGCTCTTCCAAACCAACGATGCTGATGAGTCTGATTGCATCAGGGAGTTGATGAAGGCTTTTGAAGTGAACTTCCCTTGGCCCAGAAGGCTTTACGATAGCGGAGACGCGAAGAATTTGCTTCGCCCTTATGCCTTGAAGGCTTTGGGTGTTGTAGTTGATGAATTTTACAAAAAAACTGGTCTTCGAAGGGAGTTCCTTTCTTGCTCTTCCATTCCACAACCTCTGAGTCCCCCCAAAGAGAAGATCTTTGGCCACCAAACAATTGCAAAGAGGTTGAGGCCTAGATCTAGCAAGGTTGAGGTTAGGGGTGTGCACCGGTCCAGGACCGGACCGGAACCGGCTGGACCGGTGGACCGGAATTCGGAATTTTCTTGGACCGGGACCGGACCGGAATTTTTCCGGTTTGGTCCGGTTCTGGACCTCTTGGACCGGAATTTAATAAAAAAAACCTTTTTTATTTTATTTAAATATATTTATAAATTATATACATTAAAAATTAATAATTTTAATAATAATAATAATCCAAAAAGAATAAATAGAAGGTTTTTAGTTTCAAACTTTTTACCTTTAAATTTTTTTTTTTTAACATATTAACTTTTTTTTTCTTAAATAATAGAAATTCCGGTCCAACCGGTCTGGACCGGAATTTTCCGGGTTTGGACTGCACTAGAGGAACGGAATCCTAATATTCGGCGGACCAGGGACCGGACCGGAATCCGATCGGTCCAAATTTCGGTCTGGTCCAGTCCAAATTCCGATCCGGACAGGTTTGTGCACACCCCTAGTTGAGGTTGTCATTGATGTGGAGGAAGGTGGGGATTTGGGTGATGGGAAAAAAGGTAGGGGTGTGTTGAGGTCAACGCATGAGATAGTTTGCGCACTTAGGACTCCTTAGTTTTATTATTTCTCGAAGAAAGATAAGGTTCAAGAGGTGAAAGTGAATGAGAAAGAAGTCAGGGGTGAGGATGAGGTACAGAGGAAGGGGAAAGAGCTTAAGGTGGGTGAGGATGAGGTGCAAAGGAATAGGAAAGAGGTTAAGGGGAATTGTGATTGTTTGGAATGTACTGCTACTGCCTTCAATGTATATGATGATGAGGGGAACACATATGCGATGTATGTTGAGAGTGATGGGGGTTTCAAAGTCTTTGATGTCGTTGAAGACATTGTGGGTTCATCTGAGGCTGAAGATGATGAGCTTGATGTCCTTATGAGCCCCTGTACTAGCTCAGAACTGGACCCAGATTCGCATTGCTTCCTACTAAGGCGTAAAGCCAAAAATATGAGCCCCTGAGGTTCTATCATCCTATCTCAGTTTAATTTCCTTTTAATTTTAATGTGTATGTATGTGCCTTTGCATATCAGTTCCCTTTAATGTTGCGGTTGCCTAATTGGTTTTGTTGATTTAATTAGCTTGGTTGCCTCATTGGTTTTGGTTGCCTCATTGGTTTGGTTGCCTATTCTGTTTTATTTGCTGTGCTGGCCTATTTGGTTTGGTTGCCTATTGTGGTTATATTTGATGTGGTTGCCTACTGTGGTTACATTTGATGTGGTTGCCTTATTGGTTTTGGTTGCCTATTGTGGTTATATTTGATGTGGCTGTTTATTGGTTGTGGATGCCTATTGATTTTGGTTGCCTATTGGTTTTGGTTGCCTATTGTGATTATATTTAACGTGGCTGCCTATTGGTTTTGGATGCCTATTATGGTTTTATTTGATGTGGCTACCTATTGGTTTTGGTTGCCTATTGGTTTTGATTGCCTATTCTGGTTTTATTTGGCTTGGACGTTGGATTTGGATTGGAAGTTGGATTTAGATTGGAGCGAGGTTGTTTTTAATTGGTTTGATGTTGGATTTGGTTTGGAGGTTGGGTGAGATAAATGGCTAATGATGTCACTATGACTTAATGAAACCTAAATGTGTGGCCTGATTTGCTGAGTTATTAGTAGAGGTGGCAAACGGGTCATACGTGTCGGGTCAAAATCGGGTCACCTTTGTTTTCGGGTTGCGTTCGAGTCGGTCCGTTCGGGTGCGGGTCCATGAAATTTTGAGTCACATCGGGTCGGGTTAGATCAGGTTTCTAATCTAGCAAATAAATAAAACACATATAAGACTAATAAGAGCTAATGAAATAATTAATAGGCAATGGCTAACTCATATATAGTATTTTATGACAATTTTTCCTTAAATTTGATTAAAAAGTAACTAATATGACAACTTTTCGGGTCGGGTTGGGTTTGGGTCATCATTAATTTCGGGTCGGGCATATTCGGGTTCGGGCCATATTCGTGTTTGTTTAATTTCGGGTCAGGTTATTTCGGGTATTGGTTCTTTTTCGGGTCATTATATTCAGGTGAAAGCGGGTTTCGGGTCGGGTTATTTCGGGTCGGGTCAACGGATACATGTCTGTTTTGCCGGCGTTGGTTATTAGAGTCCTTCTCTGCTAAATTAATTCAGTCCCTTGTATGAGTTACTTGAGTCCCTTTTTTTAATGATGTTCACATATAATCCAGATGATGAAGGGACTCATGCTTGTGGCTTGAGGAGCAATAGATGATTTGCTCCTTATTGGTGTAAAACCAATAAGTTGATCATCCATTACTTCCTCAATGAGCTATTCAATTATCCTTGATGGATTTAAATAAACACAACTCACTTCAATTTGTTGACATGCAAAAATTAAACATAAAGATAAATTCTTTTCAACCATAATTGTTGCATCACTGCTTATACAAACCAGTACTTGACCATAATTCATTACACACCAAAAACAATAACATAAAAGCTAGGCCCAAAAAACTTCTGGTTTCATTAGAAGTGGTGCTGCATATTGTCCATAAGCTAAAGCAAAAGTGTTGAAACTTGTTAACATGTGTATATGTCTTCTTATATGTAATCCCCCATAATTTTAAAGGATTCTATAAATATATTTTAGTATTTGTATATTTATATTTTAGTTTAAATGATTTTATTATTTAAAGAAGGTTGACTATTTTAAAAGTCAAATGAAATTATTTTAAGGGTTTAAGAAAGTTGAAAATATTTTAATTAGGCATGCATTGAAAAAGGTTTGAAATATGAATATGATTTAGAAAATAAGTCTAATGGACTTGAGGAACCCAAATTCTAAGTAGATTAGGAAAGAGGAGTTATATTGATGCTAGGAGTCCTCATTTATCAATCCTAGTTGTCATCGAATTCTATTTAAACTCAATCTCCTTTTCCTAAGCCCAAAAGGAAACCCTACCTATAAATACCTTAAGCCCAATTATTTTACCAGACAAAGATTATTTTTCACTCTCCTCTCTCTAAACTCACGACACACTCATTTTTTCTCTCCTCACCGTTTTTCTTTTTTTTTCTTCCTCTCAAGTTTTCCTTTCTTCTTCTTCAAGTAACGCTTTCTTCTTCGCTAAGAAACGTCACCACCACCGTTGGACGCCGATGCACCGCCGCTGCTGCCGCCACTGCTCTTCCTTGGCCGGCGCACCATCACTTCCCTCTTGTATTGGTTTAATTCTTTTCTTTTTCCTCAAGTTTTCCATTAAAGACTATGTTTATATGCTTTATTTTAATGTTAATCATGATTATCAATGTTAATTTACTGTTTTAATGAATAATCTTGATTCATATATATATTATATTATAAGAATAAAAATTCAGATTTGTTTATTATTGTTAGATTGAAGTTTTAATAATTAAAGCATGGATTTTTAGGGTGTTAATTATTAGAAAACCATAGTAGCATATTATATACTATGAGATTGATTTAATTTATGATTTTAAGCATATTTAAGTGGGTTTAAAGAAGGTTTTATGATTTTATAAGTTGCTGGAATTTCAGAAAGTATTTTATTTAGGGAGTTTTAAGAATTTTAATTACTAGTATGGTAGTACTATGCTAGGAATTAAAAGTAATGGAAGTTTTGATAGTAAAATCAACTTTTGAATATGTTTAAAGGGGTTTTTAAATATTTTAAAGTTGCTGTCTTTTTATTTAAGAGTATTGATTTTAGTTATATTTGATTTCTAGGCGGAGAGTATTCTGTAGGAGACTTTTAAAGGTTTAAAAGTGGTCAGTCGACTAGTTTACACAAGGTACGTACATACTTGTGTGATTGTATGATTAGTATCATGATTTAAGGAGAAAAGAAGTTGTAGTATCATGTATAGGAACTATATAAGTTCATATGTGATTTCTAGTATGATTGATTTTCACATGTTTTATGCCTGTGAGCAAGCATGTTAATTATTAGATTCATTATGAGTAAAGAATGGTCATGTTTGTATGGATTATTGATGCAAGCATGTGGATGGGAACTTTAATTATTAATTCACATGGGGGAATTAATATGTTGTTAAGATTGATTCATGATTATTCATGTGTTCCCTTACAAGTATTATTTTCACGACTTTATGAGGTCTGTGGGCCTTATTTGGTAAGTTGATAAGTATGCCTTTTTAAAAGGTAACTTTGATTGTTGGCTAGGTTCAACAAATAAGAAAGTTGAGATTAAAAGAAAGTATGTCTTGGGTTGTAAGTTGTGATCACTTATGAAATCCTAAGATAAAAGAAGTTCAGTTGTGAATGTTTGAATTATATTCTGTGTTGCTTGTATGTGTGTCATAACAAGTAATAAATTGTAAATCACGTAAAGTGTAACTTGGATAGTAATAAGCTTTAGACTGGTGCACGTCTGAAGTTGGACAATAAAGAGTTGGGGTACATGGTGAGCGTGCCATGGCTTTTTCTGGGAATTGGATTGATCACCGTTCCTCTTTTTATTCAAAGGTTCCTCGATATCGCAGGTCATTATGGAATACGGAATCGCGCCCGTATTTCGTCTTCCTAGGTGAAGGCTGGTTTTTAGTTAGACAACTCGGTCCAATAACTATTCCATTTAAAATAATAAAAGATGACTAAGGTTTAGTTCAGTAGAAGTTATCTGCAGAATGTTATATTGTTGAATTATTATTTATTCCCGTTTATTATTTCTTAGTATCATGATTAGGATTGTTTATGTATTGTTATGTAGTACTCAGCTTTGCTGATTACGTGCTTTGTTTGTATGTGTTGATCATGGCTTTACCTTATTGATCCTGTGATGACCCAATTTTGGTGAGCAGATTCTCTAGAGCATTGACATTTACAGGTTCGCAGATGTAGCATCATTGGGAATCTGGGAATGGAGAGCTTGTGTAAATTTAGTTATCATGTTTTCTGCATTAGTTGGAGCATGTTATATTATAAGTTGGTTTGATAGACTTTTATAGAGTGGTTTATTTATGAAGTACTTATTTATATATATTTATAAAGTTTAGTTTGATGTTTTCCGCTGCAAAATTCTGAATAAGCCGATACGTTATCACAAGGGCGATAATACTTGGGTAATTCTCTAACTTTTATATTATAAAGGTATTTCTGAAAAGAGAGAATTATCGGGGTGTTACATTATATACTTGTTATATACCAAAAAGTTACCCTTGTTTCTTGTCCTTCATAAACAGCAAAAAACTTGTGCAAAAAAGTACCTTCATCTTCTCCCCATTCTAGGCTTGTGTTGCATCTAGGTAGTCAAAAGCTTCACCAACATTAATGAACCTTTCATTTAGATAAGCCATCGCCTCATCTATAAGTGATTGCTCAATTTCCACATTGTCAGGAAGTAATCCCTGTCTCTCTAGCTTTCTTTTGCCATGGTGTGGGTTCTTGTAATTATTCCCTCCTTTGCATTTAAGTATCTCTACCATGACATATTGCAATTGCAACCAAGTATACTTCAAAACTTCTGGGTAAAAGAAATCATAACAGTCCTACACTCTTAAAATCAAATCATCTAGATTCTTAGGAAAAGACTGATATTGTAGTGCTTGAATAGCTCTAAAAAATCTCAACTCTAGTACATTTAAGTCAGGAGACTGAGGTGGTTGATTGATTAGTTGAATATTGAAGCCATTCTGAGTTGCTGCTGCCTAAATGTTGGGTCATCTGCATGAATGTGAGATCTAGCATTGTCTTGTTGTATGTAGATATCTTTTGACACACCCTCTAGCCAATTCCTCATTATGGCAGGGATGATAGTGCTGATTATCATGTCCCTCATAATTGCTAGGTTCACACTTTCAATTGCCTTTGTTATCAAAGTTCCTGCCCTTCTGTTTTTAGTTGAATACTTGGCTATCTCATACTCAACAAAAGGGTAGATGCCAATTTTTCCATCATGTATCATCTTCCTTTCACTGTCCTTAATAGGTCTAGATGTTGCACACATGAACATAGCTTTAATCTTATATCTCTTAGATTGACAACAACTATGGGAGCAAGTAGAATCTCATCATGTCTTGACTCAAATAAAACCACTTTTCATCTATGTGAGCAACATTATGCATGTCAACAAATTTTGGTGGTTGTGTCCTTGTTGCTGGTAATATATGCTCCAACACCCACTTCATTCTTTGAAGCTTGTGATCATCTATCAGTTTTGGGTGAGTGCTGCTTGTGTGACTTCTAAGCTTCCCATGTTTCAGCAGTCTATACACAGTGGATGAGGGGACTTTAAGATAACCAGTAAATGCCCTAATACTTGTCCTTTTATGAAGTGGGACTGACTGAAGCCATTTCTCATCATAAACTCTAAGTTTTTTACCACATCTTTCTATATTTTTGGACCTAACATCTATAGGTTGTCCACTTTCTCTCTCTGTTTTTTTTTTTTTTTTTGCAACTTTCCATATTCTATCTAATGCCATCCTACTTATGGCATATTTGGTTGCTAATTGTCTTTTTAAACCCCATGCAAGTTTACCTTTTATTTCTAAGGTAAGAAGATCATCAACCAACATTCTCCTTTTTTCTAAACTTAACATTGGTTTTTTTTCTTCTTAAACTTACATCGTTTTGTGTTTGTGTATGTGGTTGGTGTGGGTCAACTTGTTGTTGTTGTTGTTGTTGTTGTGCTTCCTACTCTGTTTCTGTGCCTCCATCATCAACATCCCTGTACTGATCATCATCATAATGCTCTCCCATTTCATGCAGCATCAAGTTATCATCCATGCCTTCAATTTGCAGCAACTCTTGAAGGCTAAAGAACCCTGTATCTCCCTGATCTGCTGACCCCATTTTGGTAGCTTGAAAGAGAAGAAGAAGACTGAAGTTTGAAGTTTTTTGTGGGAAATTTCAGTCTGTAATTTTTTGTTTGATTAATCTAAACATTAATGTGCAGTGTGTGTAGTGAACTAGTAGCTTAACTTAATTAACTTTGTAATGAAACTAAACCATGGTAGGTGATGACATTTTCTCTCTCTTCATTTTGTGAAAAAAATCCTCATTTAATGTTGGGGGTTTATATAGAAGAGATAATTTGTAGGGATGTGAAAAAAAATTGAATTTTATGAAATTTGGAAAGTTATGAAAATTTTGGAGGGAATAGAACTTCGTGGCAGAATGAATTGTCTTTGTCTGATTTCCCACTTGGGCGTGCAAAAATAAGGAGGGAAAATGGGGTGTGGTCCCTCTTTTCTCTCTCCTCCCTTCCCTTTAACCCCCATGTGCAATGGTCCCCACTATATTAATCCCCCACCCTTACTTTTACTTAATCCCCTGTTAAATTTTTGCCTAGGTAACCGCAATTTTTAAAAGTGTAACATATAAATTGAAACGAATGAAGTATAAATAAGTGATTAACTATTAAGTTTACCTCTCATTGTTAAAAAAAAAATGTTTACCTAATTTTTCACACTACAAAATATAGAAGTATAATACTTGTAATTTGGGGTTTCTTGCAACAAAAAAGATTGGTAATTAACCTTCCTCAAGGATATGATGAATTAGCTGGAGCGGGGTAGACCAATGGAGGTTTCCTTTTACTTTTTTTGTTTAGATTTAATTATAATACTCGATTTGTCAAAAAAAAAATTCGCACAAGTTGGCTTTCTTAGTCAAAATCCTTCGATTTATGATAGATATTATAATTTTGTGAATGTCTTATGACGATTAACAATACTGACGATATGAAGATCCAAACAATATTATTTATACCGACAATTATAATGATAATAATAAATAAACTAGTAATAGTAAATTAAAAAACTCAAATTTTCACAAGAGCCAGAAGGCCCTATAAAAACTCAACCATCCCTCAATTTTGACTACAATCCTACTTAGGATGCATCCTCTTTGAACGTCACTATACTTTTCTCAACTGAATTTATCAAACATGATTAGACCTTATCGGCCCTAGTGGTTATTTTTCTGCATTGGGCAAAAGCCTGACGTTGTAGCAATGCCGCATGGAGGTAAAAGATCCATGAGTCATGTACTTCTATTCTAGGAGAAAAACCAATGGCTTTATTTCATTTTATTTTCGCACCTAATTGGATCTGATCAACGATGATTAACCCTTGCATAACCTTGAAACTCATCTCCTTTAAAGTGAGAAATTCTAGTTTATTCCGATTAAGCTTCCATCCTATTAACCAGGAGGTTCCTCTCAGATACAAGGAAATAATTCGATTCCAGAGCCAAAGATAGTAATTCTCGAACAAGCCCCACACAATTATTTGTTTATCTTAGAATAGACAGAAAATCGAAGTAATATAGAGACGAAATAGCAAGGGAACACAAACCATTATCTGATATTCAGTTGAGAGATTACATTCCTTCCTTGAAACTAATATCTTCCACAGTATTCAGTCACAAAATGGACATTTGGAATTCTGAAACTGGATGAACCTTAATAGCTAAAAAAGGACTTAACTAACTGATACATTCGTCCAAACCAAGGATATGCCATAAAACACACAGCCAGAGCGGCCATCCCGGTAAAGGTAATGCTGAAATTCGCAATTCTACACCATTAAATTCTGCTCATGCGTCAAAAAAAACTTCATATAGACACAAATTAATATGGGCTTACACAAACCAGCATGTACATACAAAATAAATTTAGAAGATAAGAAAAGAAAAAAAAGGGGGGAAAGGAACCCATTCCGAAGGTAGTGCAAGATAAATTAGGGAACTAGCGAATAGTGGTACATGTATCACATACAGCGGTCTATTATCAGTCATCCTTGCACTCCTTCGTAGGTCTTGCCTCAAATCCACCACCTTCTCTATGCTCTAATGAATAAGGCATGTAAGTCCCAAAGTATTTGTCCCACATAACAAAAAATGGCTGCGAGAAGTTGTATTTGCTGCCGTAAAGCTGGTGGTGCACATCATGATATGCAGTATTATTTCGGAAGAATCTGTGGAAGGGGTTACCAGGTAGCCAAAGGCCGCAGTGATCATCCACTGTTTTGATAGTTGCAAAGGAAAAGAAGAAAATGGAGGTCCGTGGTGACATCCCAGAGATGAGAAATGACAAGGCCCCACCAATTGTGTCGAGGATAAGTCCCTCTAAAGGATGGTTGTAAAGAGCCCCATAAGCATATGGGACAACAAGCCGGTGATGCTGGGAATGAATGTGGCGGTACAAGAATTTATTATTATGCATGTATCGGTGCATGAAATATTGCCATGTATCCAAGACGAACATGGCAGTCCCAAATTGACATCCGAGAAAAAACAGAAGCACAAGCACATGTTCTTTCTGCTCACTTGCAGCTTCATTTGAACTTCCTGTCAGCTGTATACAAGCATATCCAGTCAACACGGAACCCAGTAGGTAAACATTAATGAATCACTATGCTACAGGAAGTCAATATTACTTCTATAAGTGCGATGCAACTACAAGATGTTAGGTCAACCTGAATGCTACTAATTGGAAGAGCAGTTGGAAGTCACCCAAAAACTCCAAATAAAAACGAGCTAAGAATATAGCCTTAAGTGTAGCTAGACAATGTCCGAAGGTATTCATTAACCAGATTAGGAGACATATAATATTGCACTTAACTAAAAAACACCTGAGGACCTCATCACAAAAGAAAATCCCTCAAAAATGACTACTTTCTATGGGTGGACATTCGTGAGTACCAATAAGACCAACAAAAGATGTTATACTAAAGGCTATATTTCTCAAAAATTCCAAACAAAAATGAGCTAAAAATATAGCCTTTAGAATAGTACAGTCCTCTCAATAATCCTCTTTCTGGAACTGCCCCCTGAGAGCCTATAACCATTTTAGCTGCTCATGCAGAGACAGCAAATTAGCATATCACACTAACTTACCAACCCCGTTTGAGCCAACAAACAAAAGCAACAAAGACTGACAATCGATTTGCATGCTAGTTGATGATAATTCATTCTCTAGCAGTCTCTTTGGCCTAAATCACTTTATGGATTGAACGATCCAGAAACAAACGCAAAATCAACCTTTTACACTAAAATTTCTTTTGACCCCATTCGCTTCAGATCTTGGTATTAAACTATTAGACCATATGGGATTTCCATGGATGATTCCTGGAACCCCATACCTGAAAACATGTGTTTGATCTGAAAAATGTAAAACCTATCACCCTAACCCACCCTAACTCTCCTTTGTCTCTCCTCCCCTCCACAGTCTCTCTCTCTCTGCCCGCCACCCCCTCCCACTTCACTACCACAGCTCCCACCTCTCTTCCTCCTCCCAGCAGCCCTGCCCCCTCCAAGCCTCTGTATCCTTCTTCCCCCTCACTGCAACTTCTCCAACTTCCCATATACCCCATTTGTTCCTCTCTAATAAATCTATTGGTGTAGATTGCTGAGAATAATTGGTCAGATATGATACAAACCTCCATGCCTCTTTAGCAATTTGGTATAAGCTAGACCCTTGGTGATCAATTTTGCGCACAAAGTTCCCAATCTCATTTTCTGGTGGTCAATAATGACAATCAAAGGGTGTAGATCGAAGAATTTGATGAAAAGATCGAGTATCATGGTGGTGGTTCTTACAGAAAAAGTGGAAGGGAGGCAAAGGGGTGACCATGGTTGCGCAAAAGGCAAGTAGGTCAAAGGGAGGGAGGTGGCAAAATAACGCTGTTGTGGCGGTTTTGGTGGTGGGGTTCGTGTGGCAGTTCCTTGTGTTAGTGTTTGTGGTAGTGCCATGGGTGTTAACTGGTTAGGCTGCCTCTTTGTATGTTTATCTCTAGGGGTGGAGTACAGTAATTTTGGGGAAGCCCACCCACCAGATAGTATATGAGAACCTGATAGCTTGAAATATTAATTAAATTGTCTGAACTTACATCATATCACCGATTTCAGATGCCTGAAACATGCAAAACCAAGCACAAAGTTGTTGAATTTCTCATGCAGTTGCTATCCAAATTATTTGTTGAAATTAATTTTATGTAGGACAAAATTTGTTTAGAAAATATAATCCAGCAAACCAAAAACTCTAACCAGGTCGACAAGTGACATTAGTTTATAAATGAAATAAGTATTGAGACATCAATAAGAACAAGACTCAAATTCTCCAGGGTCAACCTAAATGTTTGGTTTCTAAGAAAAGAAAATGCCAAATGATTTGACATCGGCTGATCGGCATGCAATTGACAACACCAAAACCTTAATTGGTTCATCCACTTAACCTTTCCCAACGAAGATTCTTATAATGAGATCACCTGCTTTCTATATCAAGCTTTATGGGTTTAAGTCGCAAATGATCCTACGTTGAAGGACTGCAGCGCCAATATCAAACCATTATCCAGAGCCTTTGGCTTGTAAGTACTCTCTTTGAGCAGATATCTGTAAAGCTCATATGGCATAGTGTGGATTGGTAAATTATGTTACTCACCAGTTAAACGGTTAAGGTCAATTACATGACAAAAAGGCAGAATCAAAATAGTTATGACCTCTATTCTCAATTGGTCGAGAGTGTAAGCAAAACAATTGTATATAAAAGAGGTTATTGCCATCAGATATTACAGTATACATCTAGCACTATACTTGCAAGAGAGAAAATAATACAACATGTGACCATGTATGTCTACCATTAATATATTATAACCCAACCAAAGACGAACTATGTTTACTCCGAATCCTCCATGTTAACATCATCAAACACCGCCTTCACTTTTAAGAGGCTTGATAGGTCCTCAAATCCGGCCAAGGTCTGAGGCATGAGGCGAACTTGCACGCATCACAAACTTCAAGGTGCAAACTTCAGTAATAATGCTTATAAATCATTCCACTAGTCTTTCTACTCAAAACCACATAATTGCTAATATACTATATTTTTTTATAAATATTCCATAAATTTAAAAAGGAAATGAGCAAAACTAAAGTGATGGATATGGCTCACATGGGTTGTTTAAGTGCAGTGAGATGCTCGCCTCATACCCTGGGGGACAGAGATCAATTCTATGTGATGCATTCAGCACTTTTTCTAAAACTAGAGGCACTGCAATGCAACTGTGGCAGGTCTTCCAGTGTAGAACTTAGCCACTTATAAGAAGTTTTTTATACATTAGATCACGGTGAGTAGTAGAGTGTCAATACCTATGTTAGAGTACCAAAAGAAACCCAATTATTACTACAGATACTTAAAACGTATACAAGCTTTTGAAGAAGATAACCAAGTTTCTGCCATCTTACTCATACACTAAAGTTATGTCACATGTTACGACATCACTAAGGCCATACAATCTCACATGAACTGTTATATTTACATAAATGCTTGGATAAGCTATATGTCATAAGAACATTGAAGCATTGTGAGGGCGTCAAAGCTTAATGAATGGTAACTCCAAACAGAAAGCTACATAGCCAACAACATCAGCTTCTACCTTCAGTTAGTTCCTCCCATTTCCTTCTCAAATTCACCAACTACAGAATGAGAAATAGCAATATCCTCCTTATTGCTACCTTTTTTTAAATGCATACAAAAACTAACACGCGCAACAGTGAAAGGCACAAGTTCACGGTGGTAGGGGAATGCCAATATTGGAAAGTTCTCCTTCCATCCTAAATCAAAGTGGCTTTCCCAAGAAATAAAAGGACTCCTTAGATCAAACGAAAGACAATTACTTGTGGTGGTTGCACACTATCACCTCAAGCCAAACAGATGTACTTTCAAATATTCACGTATACCACTTTTCATTATAGATCGATACCATATTTTTACTTCCGCTAAGCTAATAAATTTCCGAAATCTTCGACTAATTCCTATGCCAATTTGATTAGAAGCTTTAAACCATATATACTCTAACTTCCATATTCTTCTCAAGTATCAGCTTTAAAGCTACAATATGATTCTTTCTGGTTCCCATAAGACAAGGGAATAGCAAAAAAATGTCCAAGCAATCCTCCCCACAACTCCTTTTTGCAAATATAACATCTCCTAGCAGAGTTCCGATGCATCCTTTGCTCTCTCTCCGAAATTACCTCTTTAACAATATATGTCCCTTGCAGAAAAGGAGGAGTCCCTTGCAGAAAAGGAGGAGTCTTCATAAGCCAAAATTCTCTCTTTTCCCCCTTGAATTTACCTTTTTCTTTAAAGGGGATATCTTAGTCAGCAATTTTCAGCTCATATCAACCATAAACCCAATCTTAGAGAGACAGAGATGTACAGAGAATCCTTCAGAGTCTCAGTCAAGTACATCCTAGCTAAAGTTCACAAAATCCCAAAAATTGAACAAATTTTACAGTCTCCAAACAAATTTTACACTAAAATTTTGCAAGTTGCAATTAACTTTGACATCAAAAAATGAAAATCAACACTCCCAAAAAGCTATAACATACAAACAATAATACCCATTAAAGAATTGATAATTCTTTAATTAATCATTAACTCATTACACTCAACAATCAACTAGTTCAATTACTAAACTCATACCTAATTATGCAAACAAACACCCAGATTCAAGTACCCAGAATCAATTAAGCAAATTCAAAAAACAGAAACAATACCCAGATCAAATTAAGAGTAAAACAAAAGAATGAAAACAACTAACCGCAAAAAGAATGATAGCAACAACTGCTTGAACGATTTGTTGAAGAAGAACACCCTTAACAACAGTAAATTTGGAGACCAAATTCTTCTCATCTTCATCTTTTCTCGAATGCAAACGATAATTATCAAAACTACCCAACAACATATAAATCCCAGAATATACCCAATACACAACTATCGGTGCAAAAGTACCCAATATTTCATCTGATACCTCAAATTTACCACCCATCTTCATTATTCAAAAGAAAAAGGAAAATAAAAAAAATATATAATCTTCAAAAAAATCGCATACCCAGAATTAATTATCGTTTAAAAAAGGGGGGAAAATGATGATCTGAACAGATAGGATGAAGAAGACAGCGCTAAGTTATGAAGCTGGATCAAATGATTTGACTGAAAAGAAAATAATAATGGGGGAAAATTTGATTCCAGAGAGAGAGAGAGTAGAGGAGAGAGAAAGCAAGAAATGTCGACGAAAGAGAAAAGTCAGCCACAAAAGAGAATAAAGGTAAAACAGAGTTAGATGATAGTTAGGGTTTTATAATCGGAAAAAAAATTGAAAAGGGTGAAAAATTATGAAATTGGGGAAGAAAAAAGAGGAGAGAGAGTGAGATATTGTATAATCTGGAATTTGTTTCTGGAAACTGTGGTCTAGTCAATGGAATCATAAATAAGGTGGCACTGTAATTGGTAAAACCTAATTAAGATATTTCCAAAGAAAAATGTTGAATAATGTAATGTAAGGTGGAGAACATTTGGGCCAATTTCTTTTGGTTTGTCGTAATAATTGACTGGGTTTGGGGGTGTGGGCTAATCTATTGGCGAGAAAGGTCTCGTCTAACTGTATAAAGTGAATAGTAGTGTGTGATGTACAAAATGGACGCATGACATGTGAGTATGTGATACAGACATACAGTATAGTGAAACGATTTCATTTTATGAAGTGTGGGTAGCGATTTGAAACCGATTTGGATTATGTTGCTCCTAATACGTGTTTAAGAGTATATTATAGACCTACGTTTTTTTAGATTCAATCGATTCCAATGACATTTGGGTCTAAACGTTTACGAGTTGAATTCAGATACAACAATTCTTGACCTAGAATCACCCTAATTTCGATGCATTGACCCATTTATAATTCACAATGCTAACTATTAAACTACAACTCATAAATGAATAAAAGGAATAGTGACCAATCAAGAGGTAATTAAAATGTAGTTATGCTAGCAAGATATATTAGGCAGCCAGTTTAGATCATTTTGATTAAATGCTAATAAATTAATTGATTGCCTTAAACTAGATCTTCTATGCTAATCAAGCCAATTATTAGTAAATCTATGTAAATTAAGGTCTTGATTAAACATGTGTATCTATTCAAATTGCATTACAAGTTATCAATCAAATCAAGTAGAGATTGATTTGTGGGTGAATCTGGGCTCTAAACATAGTCCATACTCTCATCTTCAAACCATTATGGTTCAAGAATGAAGTTTTTTTTTTTTTTGATGGGAGGTTCAAGAATGAAGTTATATGCTTCACTAAGGCAACTAGAAGGGATTCTTACTTGGATTGTCCCTTTTGGTTTTGGTCCCTTCTTAAAATTCAACAAGATTTACGAATTTTTCTTAGATGCAACTAGAAAGGATTTTTATTTGGATTGTTCCTTTGGTTTTGGTCCCTTCTTAAAATTCAACAAGATTTACGAATTTTTCTTAGAGATTTGTTAGCAACTCTCTACTTTGTCCCTCTCGAAGTAAGTGTAAACCACCCTCCAATACAGTTCTTCAACTACATCAAACACAATCATACATAGCACATAATAAGTTTTACAATACCTAAAGTATAGTTATAATCTAACAAAAAAAAAAACTTAAATTTGAACATAACGAAATTTGGCTCTTTAAGAAACCATTATAGAAATTAACGTAGTTAAAATGGTTATCTTGAATACATAATTTGTATTGCATGTGGGGAATATAACCCCCATCTCTCCATAATTCCCACAATCCAAATATACTTTTAGTATATAGTAATTGGAGTTTGGAAATTCAAGAGAGATGGAAATGGAAATTGGTGACGGAAATTTATCAAAAAATTATCAATCCATTGTTTGATTATTGATGAGAATTTATTAGAAATAAATAGACAAATTTACATAAACACTCCCATCAACACCTCTCCTTTTCTTTTTTCCTGGTGAAAATTACCTCCCCTTTCACTAATCACATAAATTATCATTTGTAAGTTGTAACTCCCTAAAACACCTCCTTAAACAATCTATCGTAGAACACTCGAAGTTCAGCCAATCAAATCGGTTCAATTATATAGCAATACAACAATTTATTTCCTTCAGCTACAGGCTACAGGCTACAGCTGTAATTGATCTTGCTTTGGCGGTTGACAATTGACATACATTCTCTAGTGGATTCTTTTCATAAGTGAAAAAATCGTATGGAAAGCTCCAATCACAATGATTAAATCTCTAGCTTGTAGTGTCAATCAGTAGTTATAGTTGCTAACATTGCAGAATCCGGCACATGCATAACATAACTTTGAACGGACTAATCCAAAATTTTATATTAAACTTTGCAATAAAATATCTTATCTAAAAGGATTTATAAAATAATTGGAAAAAAATCACATGTTGTTTAAGCTTTAAGCTCATGTACTTTGACTGACAATTGAATTATTGTCTCAGGTCTGTGATGTTAAACTATCTATTCTGTACAATGCCACATTAAAGTTTGGGTACAATTACACCATTTAGCCATTGAAAATACTAATTTAAAAAAAAAAAAAAAAACTCAGGAAAAGAAATTTTCTTGGGTCTTTTTTTTTTCATTGAACATAAATCAGGTGTTAATGACCATATGGTTAACTTCAAAATTCTAACCCCGGACAAGATTGTGGATATGGCTATGTAACCGTCAAATCTTGAGTATCGCGAGCAATCGTTGGAAAGCTCAGTCGGCCTTGCTTTGCTCGCTTGCTAGTAACTGAAAAAGCACACGAAAAACATGTTAATTCAAATAGAAACAGTATGATGGAGCCAGATTGTCTATTTGTTGTGAGTGATCATATAACAATAGGAAACCATACCATCTTTATCTTTTTCCTTGCTAATTGCTGAAACTACAGTGGATTTCCAGTCCTCATAAGCATGTTTCTCCATCTGCTTTCGCTTCTTGTAGCTTGAAGGCTGCAAGTAGTTAATAACAATCAGAAGCTAGTGAAAACATTAACTGCAACTTTTTAGTCCACAGATCTTTCATGGTAAATATAAAGATTTGTACTGTGATAGTTATAGCTCTCAAGCAGCCAACTTAGGATCTTTCAGTACCCTGCAGAATACCATATATCAACAAGGAACAACCTCATAGGTGTCCCTCGATCAACAAGGAGTCAATGTAACTAGAATTGTTCCCCTTCTTCCCAATATAGACATGATCAACCAAGTTAAACACTCGCTGCTTTCACATTTAAAATATTTTCAACTTCAACTGATTGAACATAACCAGTATGCTACAAGCCTACGAGCATGTAGGACATTTATTAATTGCATAACATGGTGTTCAAATTACAATACATTGGCTTATTAAGTACTCTATATTAGATTGGTGAAATGTAAAGAGGATAAATAGCTTCATGGAAGTTAGCTCATTACTCGGGTACAGTTACATCACCTTACATGTCAGACACAAGGGAAGTGCTCTCTAATTAAAGTCACAAAAGAACCTAAGGATTATAATAGCGGTGAACAGCATTGTGTTATAATCACATAAAATGGAGAGAATAGCATGAATATGTGGAATTTCAGCCGGTGGTTTGATGGACTTAACAATAATAGATCATCTCTTCCGTAGAGTCCAAATAAAAACAGCTAGTATAAGATTGGCTTCTAGGACAGCTATATGAACATGGTCAACTCATTCCATGACTATGGCTGGAACTTCTTTAAGACTTGAAATGCAACGAATCCTTATAACACGTACCTCTTTCTCCTCGTCGGACATATAACCACCATCTTCATATCCCCTTTTCTCAGGAAAGACATCCAATAATTCTGTAAACATGTAGCAAACATAAGAACAGTTCTGTTCACAATCCAAATGTGGAGTACCCAACAGGCCAACATGAAGGATCATAAAACTATCATAATTGTTACCTCTGTTCCCTTTTACGTCTTTTGGATCTTTCTTCTCCTTCAAAACTCCAAAAACATCATGACATAGGTCCTTCATAGAATTAGACACCTGCAGTTGAATCTTCAATTATTACTACACTCTTCCAAAAGACAAAATCCAACGAGTGGAGAAATTTAAGAACATGTTAGTGCTTACACTAGAGAATTCTGATTCTGAAGTGCCACAAAGCTCAATCAACTTTACTTTGTCAGCCTTAAGCTGTCAAAGGAAAACAAGAAACAATCAACAGCTACTCCACCTTTCATTGGAAACAATATCTAATACTATTACACCTATAGACAAACTGAAACGAGCTAAATGAACAAGCAAGCTATGAATGTACCTTATGCTTTTTAGCGCATAAATAGAACGCCACAGCAATAAAAACAGGACGAGTGAAATCAGTGCCCCCTCGCCTACTAGCTGGAAGTGAAGCAAAGAATCTGTCCTTATAACTGAAAATCATATCAATAGAACACCATGAGTAAAACCCTCAAAGGCAGCATTTTCACACATTAAACTGACCCCCTCGTTTATGAGATTCTCATTCCAACATAATCATAAACTAATTTAATGCGCGATACAATCATCAGTCTATACCCTTACTCAAACCGAAAAGGAACAAAAAAAATTCCCAATTGAGGCAATTTAACAAACACATGATGGGCAAATCAAAATCGTTCAAGAATTCTCAAAATCACATCAAATGTAACCAACTTTTCTTTCATTTAATCAAATTATGTCTGGAAAATAGAAATACTTACAGTCTCAATCCTTTCTGCACAAATGGGATAATCCTAACGCATCCAAATTGAATCGCCAGTTCTCTCACATCCAAATTATTCCTAAAAAAATGAAATTTTAATTAATGAAGACACGAAACATGCAATTAAATATAACCCAAAAACAAAAATAAAAAACACTCACTTAACATCAAGGACATTCTGCAAACAATTAAACGATCTATTGTAAGCTTTCTCCGATAAGCCACTCAATTTAATCGCATCTTGCCGATCAAAGATAACCTCATATCTGATCAATTCAAGAAATCAGCAAATCAATCTATTAGCTAAACAGATCAAATTCAAAAAAAGTAGGTTAAAAAAGGGGATTAAAAAGTTAAAAACCTACTTGTTGGCGGCAATTTCTATGCAAATGACGGCCTTGCAAATTTCACCCTGAAAAATATAGGAGAATTTAAGAGAAAAATTCAATAGACAACTGTTGATAAAACTTAAGAGAAAGAAGGAGAAGAACATACGACTCCGATGGCGGACGAGTCGAATTTGACATCGGAGAGACGGCGAAACTCCGCCGCTTTACGGACGACGGGTTTATTATCGGCGAGGCCGAGCTTCTTTGCTATTTCTGTGATGTCCATTGATGAGATTGAGATTGAGATTGAGATTGAGATACTGGAGAGGGTTGATTTTTAAAGTCAGAGGAGAGAGAAAGAGGAGGAAAGGAAGAGGGAGGGAATGAGGATTGAGGTTGAAGGAGGTTCATTATGAATGGCAAGATGGCGCGAGTTTTTTCGGACTTTTTGAATTCTCAGCGCTCACTGTTTCGCGGGGACTTTATATTAGGAACTGGCGGGAGTGTACGCCAGAGTTTATAAATCTCTATCATATATAGCAACACCTTGCCACCTTGGTGATAAAAAAAATTAGAAAAAAAAAACGAATAACTACCTGCTTCATTTAAACGAAAAATTAATTTTTTTAAAAAAAAGTACCACATTTAAACTGAACAGTAGTTTTTTTTAAAAACAAAATATAAAAACAATTCTTCTACACAATTAATTTAATTTTACATATGTTTTCGCATTTAAATGCATATAAAACTTAGTAATTATTGGGGCGATGATGGGAGAAAATGGCATTTACCTGCTCACTTGTTTACGGGGCATTTGGTTCATATAGTGGTATGAGTTTGGAATCCGGAATGAAATCAAAGTGGTACATGTTTGGAACTTGATACCCAATAGTCCAATATCATGTGTTTGGTTTTATTTTGGAATGAATTTTTTTCGTTTATTTTATACCTAGAGGTATTGGTATGGGCTATATCTACCCCCCCTTGGGTTTCTAAACCCAATACTTTATGGGTTTGAGGTATGGGTTTTAAATCTATCAATTTATTAAACAAACAATAGGTATGGGTTTTGCTCGTTCTAAACTCATACCTCATACCAGAATCAAACGAACCAAACGCTCCCTTAATCACACTAGAAAAACCAAAAAGACCACTTGTGTATTGAAGTATACTTAATATCTTTTTAATATGATCCATGAGGTAAATAAAAAATCTAACAAAATTGAAGTGGTTGATTTTTCTAATTATATTAGGGTTTTACTTGCATTGAAAAATAATGATCTTGTTCAATTATTAGAATAAAATTTTCCTAATTACATTAGGCTATTGTTAAGTATTCATTTTATTTTAGACATGCAATGCATGGGCCTTGAATAAAGAATAAAGGTTTGTATGTGACAATATTATTCCCTAGAGTTTAAGTAGTTCTTGTTCTATATATGTCTTTCACATCGGAGTCTATAATTGAGACTCCTTACAAGGGAGATTTACAAAATCATGGTTGCACTAATAAAATTTGAGAGGAATAGTTTACCAAAACTAGAATGGAGAAAATAATTTATAACGAGCTAAAAAAGGAAATGGAAAAAACTATGAGGCTTGACTTCTAAGATTAAGTGAAGTAATGTTTAATGTCAAAATTTCAGCAACCCCAAATCGTAAACGAGCAAGATGGAGCGAGAGAGGAAGGGAGAGAGAGAGGTGGTGTTATATATTATATATATCAACTTTATATGATTTTCTCTTTCCATACGAGGAAGAAATTTGCTAGTTTTAATGAAGTATGTTCTTATTGTAAAGTTTTATGTGGTCAAAGAGTCCTCGAACCCTAGCCAACGTAGTTAGCAAGGAGAGGCTCTCTACTCTCTAATCGCGTTGTTCTTGTCTCCCCATTGCCAAAAAGCAAAAAAAAGACTATACATAGTTTAGTAATAAATAGTTAGATATATTAATGACAAAAAATTGTGTTAAAAAGTGTAAAAATCAAAGTGGCAACAAAGAAACAGAGAAGTGTTAACATAAACATGTAATACAAAAGGACTTTCTTCTCCATTAATAGAGATGCTAATCAAACAAAGCAAACCATTTAACTTCCAGGTGTTTTTCCATGGAGAAGTATCATTCTACTCGTACAGATATGAACTCCAGAATTGGCATGTCCAACTGCATAGATGCTTGTAGCTAACCATATTACTCTGCCCCACTTGTTTCAACCAACTGACCGACAAGCATTAGCAATATAAGGTTTTAGTCTGACCCCCAAAAGAGAGAGAGAGAAAAGAGCATGACAGAGATAGTGAAGATGGTAGATTACCAGAGAACCAACTCTCTCATAGGCTTCCATCACTTTTGGATCCTCTTCATCTTCATACCCTACTTGTAGAATCCTAGGACCATTAATCGACCAAAAGGCTCTTCGACCAGCCTCCTGCAACAATATTACCGAAAACAATGTTTAAGCGCGATCATCCAAATGTTGAGATCTTAAGTAACCACTAACCAAAAGGAAAGAGTTGAAAAGGAAGTCATAAATCAACTTAGGCTACGTCCTCTTCACCTTATTTTGCTGATCTTATCTGCACCAAACTTATTCTCAGCTTGTTTGAACTTATTGGAACTAGTTTGAACTTATTTGAATTTATTGGACCCAAAACTTATGGAAGAGAACGTGCCCTAGAAAAGATGCATGTTACATATCTTTAAAAGGAAATTTTTAACATGTATGAAACTATGAATCCAACTGTGCCTTGTGTTGGAAACACCTTTTCAAGATCTGATGCAGTTTATGTTCACTCAAGAACTTAGAAGGCAGTCTTTCATCGGGAGGAAGGGAAGGGGACTGAAACTATAGCTGATTTATTAGGACTGAAAACTATAAATTCAGAAATACATTTGCAATTTCACCTGTAAGACAATCAAGTATATAGCTTCCAATGTTTGAACACGAATCTCACTATCAGTAACTGGTTCACGCTCAATTGAGAGAGCATTTCCAAGTTCATGAGGCATCTTCGATGTGTCCTGCTGGCTGTATAGCTGGAGGAGAAAACAAGAAAATCACCACAGAATAAAACACCATTTTTTGTCAGGGAGATGGGAAAGGAAAATAAAGTGAAATGACTCTGTCCTGCATAAGCACAGGGATAAAAATTTATACTCTCGCGTCTTATTGTAAACTAGTTCCTCCGTTTCTTAATACATGCAACACTTTGATTTTTGCATTATTTATAATTTTATATACTAACATTGACCATATACTTTTACTAAGTTACAAAAAATGATATTATGTATAATATTGTTAGATTTTCTCAATTTATATTTTCCAAATATCAACTTTTCATAATTTTTAATAAATAATAATTAGAAATATGAATGGTCAAAGTTGTGCATTGGTAAGCGTAAAAGTCAAATTGTTACAAGTATTAAGAAACGGAGGAAGTATCTGGTTGCCTCACGGTGAACAAGGTGGAATCTAGACCTGTTGTATCCGTAAAATACTCTACAGTTTATGTGGATATTCCTGTTCACCATTTTCATCTGAACATCTAAAGCAGATAAAGAACTTATCTAGCAAAACACAGAAATGGGGAAATGTACAATGTTTAGAAGGATCAAAGTCCCCTCGAGATACGCAAACATAAACCACAAATAGGCAAGAGCGGGGATTCTTTTCGAAGCAGAACAGTTTCTGTAGCCTCTAAATTCAATAAGCTAAACCACAAAAGGTACCTTGTTTCCAGCTACAGGCAAAACCAGAGCCGGCCAAAGAAACTCTGATGTCAAAAGCAGGTTCGCCAACTGATTTTCAGCTTCAAAGCAGCAATTACGAATAGTTCCTGAAACCTGAAAGGCATGTAATACCAAAAGCTAAGATGATGTTGAATTTTAAAAACCTACAACCATATATTTGGTGTCTGACCAATGACCATGTTCCACTTAACATGGGCTTGGTCAACTTCCAATTACAAGGTTCAAGTAAATTAAATGCATATTTGAGAAAAGGGAAGAAGGTTGTCTCTCAAATCTTGCAGGAAACATATAAGTTCACCAGACCTAACAATATAAACTCCGAGGAGGAATTTCTCATCCCCTTTAACCCCTTCGATGTGAGTAATAATAGCATTAGCCAACTTGTAGATACCCTATTACAGATTAATCCACAGATAATCACACAACCTAGGGCTTGCTGCAATTAGTAACTAGGTTAGCACAGCATATATTTTTGGCTGTGAGTTTCCTCCTTACACAAACAAACAGTATCATATTACAAGTCCCAAGTTTTTATTTGCTCTTATGATAAGCATAACAGGCAGCTCGTCACCTGATATTTTGAAAACGAGCACGACTTTCAAATGTATGTACATCTATTAACAGGAGAACCATTATTGAGTTAGATTGATAGTACATAAATGATCTGAAGCACTCTTATTACAATTATTTAGCTAAAAGATAAAAGTAGAACTTTTTAAGAGTTAACAACGACAAAGATACGGAAATATATGTGCATTTTGAAGATCGGTGCATGACTTTCAAATGTATGTGCATCTATTAACAGGAGACGCATGACTGAGTTACATATAGGTAGTATGGAAATGATCTGAAGCACTCTTATTACAATCATTTAGCTAAAAAATAAAAACAGAACTTTCTAAGAGTTAACACCAACAAAGATTCAAAAACAAGCTAAGAGTACAGCACTAAGTAGAAGAAGAGTGCATGAAGTCCTCAACAAAGATGTGAAATACACGAATTACACTATCATACCCCCTTTTTCCGCACTGGACTTGTCGAATCGAATTGCATAATTATCTGCTTTAGAAGCCCACGTTTGGGGTCCAACAAAATTTTCCTTCCTGCTTCTTTTTTAGAAATATTTACGAGTATAGAGCCAACATGCTCAAATGGATCACCTGAAAACGCATGCAACTCCATAGATGTCAGGTCATTACAATGGCAAAAGGTAGTGATACAGATAAAAGCATAAGAAAGGAATAAGTGAAGTGGAGAAAGAAAATTATAAAATTAGAAATATTCTTGTCCTAAACGGTTCATGTATTTCATCATTTCTGAAGTCTTTATGCATGTTAGGAGATAATACCTCCATTCCTGATAATATGTCTATTTAAATAGCCTTTCTTATTCCATATAATTTGTCACTTCTATTGCTAGTGTAAGACTACTGATCCCTTCAAAAATATTAGTGAAATACTTTTTTCAGTTTTTGGATACTAATGTAATAGGCTACAAGAAACTTAATATGAGAGCATAACCTTAAAAATCACTTATTAGGTAATGGAGGGACAAGGGAGTACATCGTAAGATTTTAGGAAGACTTTTGTTCCCACCAGAATTAGGATTATACTATGGTTTTAAACTAAGCATCTATCTTCATAGATGTGGGATATTAACAATTTCAGCAGGTTGGATCATAATATTCGCTTCTAGATTCTTCTTCAAAATTAATAAATCCTTAATTATTCTATTTCAACCCTTCACACGCCTTTTCTAGTTATCTAAATTTCTCATTCTTTAACCTTCATCCCATTTCTTTCCCCTGTGATTCTTCTGCTTAGTTTCCCCCCCCCCCCCCCCCTTCTCTCTCTCTCTCTCACTCACTCACTCACAAGAGTCACAACCCCACACCCATGCCACAAATACACGTGCAATCATACACACAACCTGATATTTATAATTTGTCCTACATGTAGATGTAGTTGTGTTCTTCAACAGTATTGTCATCAACCTTCTAGACTCTATAGGGACAGAGATTGGATTTAATGCTCCATCTTAATTCTTTGCTAAAATTAGAAATTATTAACAGTCCAAAGAAGAGATAACATCTAGCATCAAACTAAGTAGATATACCTTGGTTCTCATCAGGGGACCTACAAAATGACCTAACAAGCTTCATAACATACAATCCTTGCATTTTCTCATCTTCAACCTGAAAGCAAGCACAAAAATAAGGATACCCACCCAAAGACATTTTACAAACCATATCAACCGTTAAAAGCAATAGGAAAAAATGTTGAATTCTCACAACAATGGCCAATAGGCCTTAGACCAGATAATACAAAAGAAGAAAACAATCCAGTGAGGCTCCTGATAGTACCGCTCTAAGAATTAAAGGCTCATTGAAAAAAAAATTAAAACAAGAGGCACTAAGAAGTATGTTTGACAACTTATTTGTGCTATAAAATCTGTCAAGATAGAGGTTGCATTGAAACATGGGTGACAAAAGCATGAATTTTACTCAAAGCACCTGAAGTAAGGAAGCTATACCAGCATCCAGCTGAGTAAGGTTTACTAGAAGCATAACCAGCAATTGCCTGACAGCATACTCTGGCTTATATAAAAGGTCCATGGCTTTCTTAACCATTCCTGTAGATATCATTTGTTCAGCCAGATCAAAGTTCTGGGATAAATTTACAAGTGACTCTGCAGCAGGTTCTGATACTTCCTGCAATTACAATAACAGTTAGCTTTGTACATAATATCAAAAGAACCTCTGACTAGTCTCTTCGTAAAGCTATTGTTTACATATATAGTTGCAAGATGCCGGAATGAGATGTACTAATGATTTTCCTTATATACGTACAAACTACACAATTAGCAGACAGTAAGTTGAAAAGAACCTCTGATTAGTCTCTCCGTAAAGCTATTGTTTTATACACAATTGCAAGATACCACAACAAGACGTACTAATGGTTTTTCCAAATTTACGTACAAAATACGCAATTAGAAGACAGTATGTTGAACCCAATAAAATAGAATGTAAGTAAGAAAGAATTTAAGGTGAGCATGAGTCAATTGATAACCATATTTCAGTGACAGGAACAATAAATAAGATACGCTTGTTCGCGAAGAATGATATGTGAAATATTCGCATTCACCAACCATTTTCATCCTTTTATTTTTTTTTCGATTCGGGAGATTTTAGCGCTACGATGATACACATTCTTCCTATTAAATAACTCAAAAGTTGTGCATAAAAAATGCATATGTATACCCATTTACAGAATATAACACAAGCATGAACTACTTCTAGAAAAAATGGTGGAAGGATGCATAGATTTGCAATTTAGTCAATAATTCAACATAATCTCCTAAAGTAGTTGACATTCTTTTGCCGTAGGATAAAGATACTATTTGCACAAGATAGGTTCTAAATGCGGGAGGAGCAAGAAAAGATTTAAAGAAAAAAAAAAGACTTGAGAGTAGAAAGGGAAGTTACGTTCACCTTGGGATCCCCCAAAAGATCTGATAATTTTGGCAGCACCACTTTAGAATATTCAGCAAGGGATTGCATACCATCCACAGATCCAGTTAAACCTCGAACAATGTCCACAGCTGCCCTTTTCAACTGGAATTATTTAAAAGGTTTTTAGTGTTGGAAAAACAACAAACTTGGAATCAGGAAATGTTTCTTATTAATAGCAACTTATGTTTAGCAAAGTTTTTTCAATCCATCAAAAGCTAATGGATGGAAAACAACATAATTGTAGCCATTAGTTTTTTTTAGTATGTTAGTCTCTATATAAACAGCAAATGTAAGTTTGAATATATACAACAAAAAAAACATAAAAAAATCACAGAGAATTCAATAAAGTTTATTTCATTGTTACAATAATTAATCACTTTCTCCTCCTATATTGCATCTTTATTTTATTTTCATCTGGGAATTAGCAAATTCCTGTTTTCTTTACATGGTATCAGAGCCAGAATCTTAAACCAAGATATATTAATAATGGCATCCACTAGCAACACATTTCAGGTGCCCCTCCCAAAGTTGTCAAATGGAGATGAATATAATGACTGGGCAGTTCATATGAAAGTTTTCTTTCGTGCCCAAGATTTATGGGACGTTGTAGAAAATGGTTTTGTAGAAGTAAAAGACTCTACAGCATTTGAGTCTCTTACCAAGGAGGAGAAAGATGCATTAATAGAAAAAAGAAAAAAAAGATCAAAAAGCATTATGCTTTATTTTTTCTTCTGTTGAACAAAAAACAATTTTTCAAAAAATAGCTTTGGCTGAAACTTCATATGCCGCGTGGGATATTCTGCAGAAGTCCTATAAAGGTGATGATAGAGTTAAACACGTACGTTTGCAAACATTACGTGGACAGTTTGAAAATTTAAACATGAATGAAGATGAAACCATTGGAGCCTATTTTGATCGTGTTCAATATATTGTCAATCAATTACGAGCCAATGGAGAAGTTGTTACCGATCAACGTGTAGTTGAGAAAATTACACGATCAACAAATTCTAAATTTGACAATGTCGTTCCAGCTATCGAAGAAGGGAATGATATGTCTCAAATGACCTTAGAAAGATTAATGGGTTCGTTGTCATCACATGAACAACGAATGAAATATCGCAATAACAATAATCTTTCAAATCCTGAGCATGCTCTACAAACTAGAGCACATATTACCAGGGAAAAACAACGCGGTCGCGGTCGCGTTCGCGGGAACGGTCGCGTTGTCGCGGGAACGGCTTGTAACGAGGGAATAGAACGTTTCGCGGCCAACGCGGCGTGAATTTTTTTTAAAAATTCACATTCATATGTTCTAACCTTATTTGCATTGTTTTAGTTATTAAGCATTATTACAACATAATATAACCAAATCTATCAGAATATCATGTTTCATCAACTATATAATTAAATCATCAAATATTATTGGCCAATGTTTAAAAAGAACGGATGTAACGGGAATAAAAACGTTCTAACGCGGGCGAGTTCGCGTTACGGAACGGACAACGCGGCGAGAAGTATGTGATTTTTATTATGGCGTTCCGTAACGTGATTTCGCGGAACGGCAAATCCAAAATCCGTTACAGAACGGCCGTTCTGTAACGGAACGGGAGAGTTTTAATTCCATGCATATTACTACTCGTGGTGGATACCACAATGGTCGAGGCCGTGGACGAGGGCGCAACCAAGGAAGAGGAGGAAATTTCTTTCCTTCTAATAGAGATAAATATGGAGAAGGTAGTTCTTCAGGAGGTCGAGGAAAGACATATAGAGATAAGTCCAAAATACAATGCCACAGATGTAAACGATTCGGACATTATGCATCAGAATGTCGAACTAAGCTACAGAGTCATCAACAAGAAGTGCAAGCTAATGTTGCTCAAGCAGAGGAAACATTAGTCTTAGCATGCAAGCAAGGACCAGATACCGAAGCTAGCAATATTTGGTATCTTGACACAGCTTGTAGTAACCATATGACTGGTAAAAAGGAGTTATTCAGCCTCTTGGATGAATCGGTTCAAGGAGAAGTCAATTTTGGGAATAAAACAAAGATCCCTGTGAAAGGTAAAGGTGATATAAGTATCCATCCCAAAGATGGTACTAATGTTACTATTGCTAACGTATTTTATGTACCTGGTTTATATTGGAACTTACTGAGTTTGGGTCAACTTTCTGAGAAAGGACACAAAGTTGTTTTGGAAGATGGAGTTTGTGAGATCAAAGGCAAAAATGAAAAGACCATTGCAAAAGTAAAAATGACAAAAAATCGTATGTTTCCTTTGTCTATCCAGACAAGATCCTTAATGAGCTTACAAGCTATGATCAGGGATAGCAATTGGATATGGCATCTTCGCTTTGGGCATTTAAATTTCACAGGTTTGAGGCTGCTTGCGCAAAAGCAGATGGTGACAGGCTTACCTCCTATTGAAACTCCTAGTAATCCTTGTGAAGGTTGTATACGTGGAAAGCATAAAAGAGATTCATTTCCAGTGGGAAAGTCAAGAAGGGCAAAACAACCACTAGAATTGGTTCACACTGATATATGTGGACCGGTTGAGGTAGAATCACTTGGTCACAAAAGGTATTTTCTACTTTTTGTTGATGATTTTACAAGAAGAATATGGATTTATTTTCTTAAAGAAAAATCTGAAGCATTCACCAAGTTCAGAGAATTTAGAGCTCTTGTTGAAAAGCAAAGCGGATATCCTTTAAAAAAATTGAGATCGGATAGAGGAGGAGAGTTCACATCTAATGAATTTAATGATTACTGCAAACATTCAGCGTGAGTTGACTGCAAGCTATACTCCACAGCAGAATGGTATAGCTGAAAGGAAAAACCGAACAATTTTTGAGATGGCAAGAAGCATGTTAAAGGCCAAACATTTGCCAAAGCCATATTGGGCTGAGGCTGTTGCTTGTGCTGCTTATTTGTTAAACAAGTGTCCTACAAAGAGCGTAGGAGGAAGAACTCCAGAAGAAGCATGGAGTGGGAACAAGCCAAATGTCTCTTACTTAAGAGTATTTGGGTGCATAGCATATGCAAAGATACCTGATGAAAGAAGGAAAAAGTTAGATGACAAAAGCCAAAAGTGCATTTTTATTGGCTATAGTGAGACAACAAAAGGATATAAATTATATAATCCTGATAAAGAAGAAGTTATTATTAGTAGAGATGTTCAATTTTGTGAAGATGAAGAGTGGAAATGGAATCAAGAGAATGATACAAGTACTGTTCTCATTGAAGAAAATCACGAGAACAACACTCACTTGGTTACTCCTACAGCAGCAAACAATTCACCACCACGTAATGTTACTCCTCAACCATCCAATACCGGGCGACCTCAAAGAAATAGAGTTCCACCAGCTCATTTAAAAAATTATGTAACTTTCAGAGATGATGATGACACCGATGATGATATGTTTGATGAAACTCAGGCAAATTTTTGTTTATTTGCCGATTGTGATCCAATATCATTTGAAGAAGCAGCAGATGATGAAAAATGGATTCAAGCAATGAAGGAGGAGATTCAATCCATTGAGAAGAATGATACATGGGAGTTAACTTCGCTTCCAAGTGGAAAGAAATCAATAGGAGTAAAATGGGTTTTCAAGACAAAGTACAAGCCCAATGGTGAGGTTGACCGCTATAAACAAGATTAGTCGAATAGATTATTTTGAAGTTTTTGCTCCTGTTTCAAGAATGGACACAATTCGAATGGTAATTTCACTAGCTGCACAGAATAAATGGAACATTCATCAAATGGATGTTAAATCGGCATTTTTGAATGGTACACTTCAGGAAGAAGTGTATGTTGATCAACCACCTGGTTTCATTAAGAAAGGGTATGAGAACAAAGTTTACCGTCTCAAGAAAGCCTTATATGGTTTAAAGCAAGCACCCCGTGCATGGTATTCTCGTATTGATACGTATTTGGTACAAGCTGGCTTTCATAAATGCCCTTATGAGCATACATTGTATGTTAAGTCAAAGGACAATGGTGAGCTCTTGCTTATATGCTTATATGTCGACGATCTAATATTTACGGGGAACAGTGAGAAAATGTTTTCAGAATTTAGAGAAGAAATGAAACAACAATTTGAAATGACAGACATGGGACTCATGTCATACTTTCTAGGCATAGAAGTGAAACAGAATACTAATGGCATATTTGTCTCGCAAGAGAAATATGTCACTGATATTTTAAAGAAATTCAAGATGGAAGATGCTACACCCATTCGTACTCCGGTAGCAGAACGAATGGAGATAAAGAAAGAAGGAAGTGGAGAACTAGTTAATCCTACTTATTTTAAAAGTATAGTGGGTAGTCTTCGTTACTTGACATCCACTAGGCCAGACATAGTTTATGGAGTTGGACTCATTAGTCGTTTTATGGAGAAACCCTATCAATCACACTTGCAAGCAGCAAAGAGAATTCTTCGGTATGTGAATGGTACTCGGAATCATAATACTTTATTCTTGCTCAGAAAGATATGATTTGGTAGGATATACTGATAGTGATTGGGGAGGTGACCTTGAGACACGTAAAAGTATATCTGGGCATGTTTTCTACTTAGGAAATGGAATTATTTCATGGTCATCTAAAAAACAACCAGTCGTAGCTTTATCAACCGCGGAAGCTGAGTATATTGCGGCAACATCAACAGCATGTCAAGCAATATGGTTACGTAGAATGTTAGAAGATCTTAACTATCATCAACCGTCATCAACCACTATAATGTGTGATAATAAGTCAGCGATTGCACTTGCAAAAAATTATGTGTTTCACGGAAGAAGCAAGCATATAGATATCCGATTTCATTATATAAGAGAACTGGTGAAACACGAGGAAATCACAATTCAGTACTGCAAGTCCGAAGAACAAGTTGCAGATATTATGACAAAGCCTTTGAAGGCTGAATTATTTGAAAAGTTTAAAACTATGCTTGGAATCTCAAACTATGCTAGCATAGGATCAATTTGATTCAAGTTTGAGGAGGAGTGTTGGAAAAACAACAAACTTGGAATCAGGAAATGTTTCTTATTAATAGCAACTTATGTTTAGCAAAGTTTTTTCAATCCATCAAAAGCTAATGGATGGAAAACAACATAATTGTAGCCATTAGTTTTTTTTAGTATGTTAGTCTCTATATAAACAGCAAATGTAAGTTTGAATATATACAACAAAAAAAACATAAAAAAATCACAGAGAATTCAATAAAGTTTATTTCATTGTTACAATAATTAATCACTTTCTCCTCCTATATTGCATCTTTATTTTATTTTCATCTGGGAATTAGCAAATTCCTGCCTCCTTTTCAACTGGAATTATTTAAAAGGTTTTTAGGCCCACACGACATAGAATCGGAAACCTTAAGAACAAAATTAAAAATACAATAACAAGACAGAAACAGCAATGATACCCAAAGAGAATCCAAAGATACTTCCTAGCAGTTTTAGGACTAGAAAATACTGACATATGGAAGAAAATCTAGCAAACCCCAGCACATATACCGTGAAAAGAATCCGGCTTTTAAAGGCGAGGAAATTCATGTCAAACAGTCATATTCAAGCAATTGAGCTATGCTGCTCAAATAAGTTAGTACGTTTCAACACTACTAGATGCAAACTCTACCAAGATCTAAGATTTGTACAAGCTCAATAGGGTTATGCCATTATATGATGTCGACTCTTCTCTTGTTGAAGCAGTAGCTATACTATATTCACATCTAATATTGAAGGACTCAACTTAATGGTAATCAAAATAATGTAATATTGTTGACTGATTGACTATCACTATATTATGTGCAAAAAAATGTATCCTAAAAAGACAAAAGGTAGTGAGTTTCAACAACAAACTGTATCTTCAAGAATCACCCCCTATATCAAAGTCACACACTAATTTACTTATCTATCTTCAAGATGTCCCAAAATAGTTTCCACTTTCACTAAGATTAATACCGGCTTCTTCATCCTTTAATCACCCTTCACCAAGAAACATTCTTCTTTGAACAACCCATCCATTAAAGTAGATGCTTTTCTTGAAGTCATAGAGCGCAATGACTTCAAAGCGTCCATTAAATTGGCAAACTGATGTAAGTGTAAACACCACACTTCTCCTTGACAGCACACTTCAATGGGTAAACACACACACGCCTAACCATGCACCACCACACTTCTCCTTGACAGCAGCTCCAATGGGTTCTAAGGAACATCCCATGTAAGATAAGTGACAAACTCGAGCTTAAGAGCAACCTTGGATTGTAAGATGATCCAAATCCAATAATTGAAAAGATCATCTAATTTCAATATTTCCAGTAGCCTTGTCGCATCTGTATCACAAACCCAAGAAGGCACAAAGTAGGTGAACGCCAAGTGCCCACTATCTAACCCAAAATCAGGCGACCAAGCGTTATAAAGAAGCACAAAAAAGATGCAACTTTGCAAGACTAGCAGCAATTATGGCACATACCAACGATTCCCTCTTCAGTATGGCAAGTTCTCAAAATCCCTCTTACATCTTTTCCAACCCCAAAAAGTCAATACCTACTTTGCCTTGAATTTTAATCCTTCTAGTATCAAGTATGTATGCGTATGCCACCCATTAAAGTAAAAGTAGAATGTGTTCAAAAAACAATAAAAATCTCTCACAATTAAAACTCTAATAGAAAACCGTTTGAGGGGGCATTTGATTGCAGACACAAATTTAAGAACCTTGAAGTTTATTAATTTAGCAAAAGGTACAAACAATACGAATTCATTTTCACATACTAGTATAATATATAGATATCAGCTATATGATAATTTGAGTATATATAGATTGATTGGAGCAAGAAAGGGAAAGACTTACTGGAGGAGAAGGGGATGATAGGAAATCCAGCAATTCTTCCAACTCCGTCGCCATTGCTTTTGTTTCGTCCTCAGTCCTCACACCTCGCCGCAACAAAGCCAGAGCTGGTAAAGACTTTCTCATGTTTGGTAAAAGAAAATGAGGGGGGTTTGATTGGAAAGGAGAGGAAGTGGAAGGAAAAGAATAATCTTAAATCCTTGCTTTCCTTTCGTCCCAAAATCGAAGGAATTTGACAGGAAAGAAAGCTAACAAGCTTTTACCTATGTTTTTTTTATTTCTTTCCTTTCCTTTACTAATGACAACCAAACATGTGATTCCTCTCAAATCCACCAATTATACCAAACATTGGAAATTACAACTACCTTCTTTTCTCTTCTTTTCCTTTCTTTTCCTCTCTCTTCCTTTCTTTTCCCTTCCTTTACTAAAAAAATACCAAACAAAGTGTAATAGTAGGGGCCAGTGGCCAGGGGCCAGGGGGTATTTGTATTTTACTTGGTTACAATAATTGCGAGGACTCAAGGTCCAAAACGTTAGTGTAGGCAGTTGTAGGATGAACAGTATGCGCATAGGTCAAAACATATAAGCACATGATATTTAGGGCCTGTTTGGTTGGCCCTTCTTTCACTCTGGAAACGGAGTTAAGTAATGGACTCCATTATACTCTGTTTGGTTAAATAGTCTAACAATCCATTCCATTATGAGCCCATATCTCACTCCTCCTCTTTGAAACCCTTCCCTCGCCAGTGGAAACAAAAACCTTTACCCCCCTCAAACACACTATTCTCCTCACTTCCTCTCTGTCGTCTCTATTTCACCATGAATCTACTGCAAAGATAAGTTCTATAATCAATCTTCTCCTGTTCAAAGATAATTTCCATGTGATATATCATCCTTTTTTTTTGCTGGTTCATGAATCAATCTTCTCCATTTCACCATTTTCATGTTTTTTGCTTCTCTTTATTCGAGTTTTCCTCGGAATTATGCTTGCGAATTTTGGTACTCTTTTCTTCAACTTGCGAATTTTAATTAGCCTTCATCTCAAAGTTTCAGGTTTAATAATTCAAACAAATTTTTTCGTATTCTATTGAATTTGAAGTTTATATGTTAGATCTAGGGTTTAGCATCTAATTTGTGAAGTCTTCTTTCTAATTTTCGTAATTTTTATGTTTGCTGCCATTTTGGAAATATTATCTCAAAAAATTATGGGTTTGTTCTTTTTCTTCGAATTTTTCTGTTTATAATATGAGTTTCTAGAATATTTTTTAAATTTTCGGAAAGTGTAGAAACTGTTTTTGCCATTTTATCTGCCATTTATTTTTTATTTTTAATTTGAAAACCAATTTAGAATTTTCTTCCCTTTTTTATATGTTTACAAATTGAACAAAACCTGAAACTTGGTACTCTTTTCTTCAAATTTGTTTGTGAATATCAGTTAGGTTTCATCTCCAACTTTCAGCTTTAATAAAAAAAATTTCGAATTTGTTATAGAATTTGATGTATTTTTAAAAATTTGTAATACCTTTTTAAATAATTTTATGTTGATTCTATACATAAGAGATATATTTTTAAAAACTGTTTCCATTAAAAAGTTGAGCCAAACAATAACTAAGGGAGTTATTAGGACAATGATTCCATTCCTACATGTAAACAAACAAATTTCTAAAGTAACAGATTCCATTACCATTCCACCCTTCCATTCTGTTCCCTTTCCATTCCACTGTTTGAACCAAACGAGGCTTTAGTACTATAAAATGAATATTAAGCAAAATTAAAAGAATGGTTTTTTTTTACTAGTATATTTAAGGTTTGACGAAATACACCAGTACCCTTCTTGTTTAAGAAATGCACCAAATGGCCCTAAAGTTTGATGGATTTGTAGACAAATGACATTGAGGGTGTTTGGCAATTAGAGTTTTGGACCACTTTTAGAGTTTTGACTAGTCAAAAACTCTAAAAGGGGTGTTTGGTAAAAGGGAGTTTTAAAGAGAGTTTTGGAGTAAAAACTCTCAAAATAAAAAGCTCCTAATAGGAGCTTTTTCCTTGGAGGATTAGGTAAAAATATGCTTAATGACTTTTTTGCCTCTAATAATAATACTACACATATGTATTAAAATGTCTATAAATGTCATTTTACACAAACAAATGGGAATAAGCTTTTAGCAATCAGTTAATTGTTACCAAACACATTTATAAAAAAAATTGTCAAATCTGCTGAACAAAAAGTTAAAACTCTAACAACAAACTCTAAACTCTAACAAATAAACACTAAGCTCTATTTGTCAAACAAAGCCATTAGTCGTTAGTGCCTTTTTTTTTGCACGACATACCCTTCAAGTTTGACCTAAATGTATGAATATGCGTATAAACTAGTTTTTGAAACTTTTTTGAAAACTAGCCGTTGGGATATCATTTTGGGAGCTATTTAAACAACCCCATCAGCATTTTTATGCACCCTTCTAACTCTATTGCCTACTATATTGCTTCTTACACCATAATGAATTTACAATCTCACACATCCTCTTCAAATTTTCAATAATCCTGCTAGAGTGCCAAACAAAAAACTTGCAAATGGAAAAATATTTGCAATTAGAAGCTCGGAATCATCATTGAATCCGCAACGATTGTACTATAAGTTTGATGCATGCAACAAATTTTGGTGGTGCTCTGGTTATGTTGAGCAACACTATGGTGATAGACAACCTGATGTGGATGAATCATTAAAGAAGAAGAAGAATGGGCAAATAAATGGAAAGTTGGTGGAGGAAATGAAGCAATTGAAGAAGAAAAATCAAACAACACAAGTGCTTGCAAGAGGCCATCACAATAGGAATTGTCATCACGTTTCTTTTGCTTTTTGTTTGTAATGAAAAACTTAAATTTGAAAGTAATGTAATGCAATTAAATTGTTAGAAATAAAATTCAATTGTAGCATTCACCAAAAACCAGTAGCCTTACATACTCAATAAATTAGTACCTAACAATTGTATGTGTTCACAACCTACCAAAAAATGATAGTTTTTTTACCAACTAATTAACCCATAATGACCTAATTTAAACACATGCAAAAATATACTTTAGCTCAAAAAATTAGAAAACACGGGCAAAAAACCACACCATATCCATCATGAGCTTCATGGATTGTTCTTCCTCTTCTTAGTTGATTTGGTTGCACCCTTAGCTGTTGTGGCAGCTCTTTTCCTTCATTGTTGTGAATTGTTGCCTGACACATTTGTGGTTGTTGTTGTGATGTTGAAGCTCCATTAGCAGCAGTTGCTGCTTCTTTCTTCTGTTTGGCAGTGGCTCCTCTCTTGCAAGTCCTAACATTGTGGTCAACCATCTTGCACTTGCCACGCTTCATAGTGCTACTCCTTTTCCCTCTTTTCTTCCCACATCTCCCTCTCTTCCTCTACTTAGCTAGCCTCTAGCTAGCACTTCTGTGGAACGGAGGTGGCAAAATTTTTGGAATGTCAAACAAAGACCATTGAATTGAGTCAGGCATTGGGTGCATATGGTTTGAGTATGTTCTTTTGTACGCAACCCCTTGTAATAGGTAGAGACAAAGTCTTTATGCTCTAGTCTCTGGTAAAAAATAACCCTAAGTCCATGTTTACAGGGTATACCTCTCTCCTGCCACTTACCACAACTACATTTCCTATGTTCTAGGTTAATGGGGAAATGGACATGGTCTTCCCTTACCTCAAACTCACCCCTACCAGCTTGTACCATGTGGTAAAACATAGATTGGCTAGACCTCTCATTCAATAGTTGAGTGGCATACTCAGTCAATGCATCAGGGTCCATGTCAATTGCTTTGTCAAACCTGGCCCTAATCCTTTCCGTACACCAATATCTTATAGCTACATTTGAGATGAGAGTAATGAGCTAAATGAAATAAAGCACATTAAACTAGTAGAACTAATCAAATAATATTACCTCCCAACAAAGACATGACAAGAAGGTCCATAAATGGTTTTATACATGCATTAAATGACTCCACAAAGTTGGTTGTGTTGTGATCACAACAAACCTTATGGTCAAATACATGTCTAAACTATTTTTCATCAACTTGGTCAAATACTCCAAAGCATTAACATCAAGCTTGGAGATATTTTCAATGGCGTTCTTTAGATATATGTGTTATATGCATCAACATCAACCTTAAATAATTGTGGAAAGTAGGGTTGTTCATAATGATCAGATCTGCGACCCGGTCGATCCGATCCGTTTTTTTGAGTTTCGGATATTTCGGATACGGATACGGATCATGTTTTTTGTGTTTTCGGATATTCGAAATATCCGTTTTTTAGAGTATATATTTTTTAAAAAAAAACTAAACAATAAATCATTTGTTCAAAGTTTCAAACTGAAAAGAGTCATTCTAAACCCTAAAGTTGAAAGGAGACACCGCAATTCTCTCATCTCTCTCCACACGACCACACCTACTGCGAGGCTGCTGCCAGACCACCACACCTACTGTCGGCGAGGCGGCGGCGACTCTGGACGGTGTCAGGCCACCAGCGAGGTCGCGACTGCTTCTCTAGTTCTCTGCTCCGTGGCGCGATAAATGAGGTAATATATCGACTGCAACTCTCTCATCTCACTTCATCTTCTTTAATTTTTCGACTGCATCTTGCCATCTTCTTAAATTTTTCGACTGAATCTTCTTCGATTTTATCGTTTTTTTTTTTTATTTCTGCAACTTACTTCTTCTCTGAGTTGTTAGTGTTGTTTCGTTTTGTTTTTATATTTCTTCTTATTTGTTTTAATGCTCAGCGATTCAAGTTTCAAACTCAAGATTATAATATTTTCATTTTTTATTTCAGTAACTTACTTCTTTTCTGTTTTGTGGTTTCGATTTTTTAGTTGTTCTTTGATTTTTTTTCGTTTTTTAGTGTCTGCAACTTCTTCTCTGTGTTTGTCTGCATACTTCCTCATCTGGATTGGATCTTCCAATGAATGTATTAGGTGGTGATAATATTAAATACATGCAAATGATGAACCAAATGTTTTTTTACTATTTTTTTTGTAGTTAATAGAGATGTGAAACAGGAATGTGTGGCTGCTTTAGAATTCTTGATCTATAATATGTTTCATGATTTTGAGTGCCATTGTTGACATGTTTGGTTGTGGCTTACCAGTTTGTGCTGCATCTTAGTCATTTTTTTTATTTGTTCTTTGTTTTAACTGATTTTAATTGTTTCGCTTTTCCTCAGTAATGTAGTACTTACAGCGGGATGAAGCTGCAAGTGTGGAAGAAGTTGAGAGATGTGCATCTTTACCAACATGGAGAACGTGTAATTTGTACAAGTGTGTTAATTTGGATGTTGAAACTCTAGTAGAAATTGGATGAATTAATTATGTATGTATAGATTAACATGGAGAAAGCCAAATATGCAATGATGCATAGATTATTAAATTGCATACTAGATTTATCTACTACTTAAAAGCTACCGTGGGCTTGATGGCTAATATGGGCCTTTTGTAAGAAAAAACAGCCATGAAAAACCTTAAAAATCAAGAAAAACGAAGTCATAAAAATTCGGATATCCGGTTATCCGGTCCGAAAATTTCGGATATTCGAAAGTTGGATATCCGATTTTTTTCGAATCGGATTCGGATCGCTATTTTGCCAATTCGAAATTTTCGGATATCCCAAATGAACAGCCCTAGTGGAAAGCACTACTACTAGATCCAGCATTCTTGCAATTTGGATAGAGATTCTGACAGCATATCCTCCCTGCAGCATCAGGAAACACTTAACCCCCTATACATATTTAACAAAGTTAAAGTCTTTATTTAATATCCCAAGCATTTAAACTAACAAAGAAAAAAGAAAAGGTGGAAACTAACCCTCGTTCTATCACTACTTAAGGTCCAATTTTGATCTCTGGACTCCTTCACTTCTAAACAACAATTTCAAGCATCTAAAGAAATAACCCCAACTCTCATTGCTTTCTTTGCTGACAATCTCATATGCAAAAGGAAATAAATCATTGTTTTCATCTATGGCCACAGCTGTTAGAAGAACCCCCTTGTAATAGCCACTTAAATGAGTGCCATCGATTCTAATAATTGGTCTACAACCGACCACCAAGAAATCCCTTAACTTGAGCTGCAAAAGAGATGAAACATGCATTGAAGTGAGGAGTCTCATTGTCAATGCTACCTGACCACTGACCAAGTCACGAATGCATAACTTCCAGGGTTTGTTGCCTTGATCATTTCAACATATGCAGGCAACAACTCATATGACTCAACAAAACCACCATACAAGACTTTCTTTGTCGTCTCCTTCACTTTATACAAAATTCTTTTCTTCACCTTCAACATGAACTTTTCTTGGCATATCTTATGTAATGACTTCACATCGATATATGGGGTAGCTTCAATGTCATCCTTCAAGTGTCTTGTTAACGAACCAATTAGAGGAAATCATTGGTTTATTTTCCAACCTCCTACACAGTTCGTGTTCTCATTTAAGGATCTTGATTGCCCAACTGTTTTTGTCTAACAACTTAGATGCATGGATTCTCCACTCACAATCCTCAACAATCCAAGCAGCAGTGAACCTACTGTTATATATCAACTTTTGCTACCCTAACAACAAATTGTTCTTGTATGCAATGGTCCCTAAAGACATCAAGAAAGTGCTCTTTGGAGTAGAAGATCACCCAACTCTGAAGTTTAACCTCAATCCATAGATACACCTTGTCCATTGTAGTAGTGCATGTCATCAAACCTAGGTTGTTGTGTATGACCCTCAAAATCATCCTCATTTTATAACACTTCCTCTTTAAGTTATGGGTCAAGAATGTCTCCCTTAAAACTTTCCTCCTCATTGTGGCCGACTTTTATAATGTCGTCATTGGAGAGTAAAATTCTGATGGAACTGATAAGGGCTGTTTGGGACCACTAGTACAGAATAAACGATTTGCGTCGGACATGGGTCCGACGGCACAGGCGTCGACGCAGATCAGGAACAGGATCTGGGTCGGACAACGACGCGACGCAGTTGATTAGCTATCTGCGTCGGATGAAGAGGTACGTGCGACGCAAATGCTTATTTTTTACGCTAAAAACAACACATTACTAAACAGAAACAGGGGCCATTTACGTCGGATGAAGGACTACATGCGACGCAAATAAGCGTTATTTGCGTCGCATTTAGTCCCTCATCCGATGCAAATAGGTCTTTTTTTTAAAAAAAAAAATATTCTGACATTCACACAAACAAACAGAAACATCCGAAAAAAATAAAATTCAAAGAACAAACAACAAAGCAAGAATTCGTACAAATACTTGGAAGTATATAAACACAAGTCCCTCGATAACTAATGTAATACAAAAAATCGTATATAACTAATATAATAGAAATATTTGGAAGTATATAAACACAAATCTCTCTACCCACTCATAATTCCAGATTTCTCCAGATTTGTGCATTCCAAATCTGTTTTTGGTCTCCAAATCCTGGAAACGAAAAAGGAAAATTGAGACAAAATTAACACAAAAAGGAAAATCGAAAAATTGAAAAATAATACACAACAAAATAACAGATCTGGAGAAATTAAAAAAGTATTAAAACGAAAAATCGAAAAAGGAAAAGAGAAGGAGGAGAATGGGACAAAGGAAAACGTTACCTTGCAATATCAAATTGGAAAATTTCAAACATCCCTGAAAATATCAAATTCAGAAAGTGCAAAAAAAAAAAAAAATCTAAAAAGCCCAAAAAGCTGACGAAAACACAACATCAGATCTAATAAAAAAAAACTCAAAAAACACAAACCTTCAGTTTGATATAACATGTCGGCGAAACTACCAGTGGAATTGGTAGATTGCCATTGTTGCGCTCAAAACTTCAATGAAAACTAATGATTGAATTCTTCATTGAACAAAACAAACTACTAACTAAAAATCAAATAACTTACTGCTTAGGTTTTCAATACCGGCAGATTCTTTCGAAAAAACAACTTGTCGTATAATTATTCACTCGATTAAACTATAATACTTCGACAAAATCATCACGAACATAGGATAAACACTGTTCTACATAAATAAATTGTCGATTGATGAAGAGAACAAGATGAAGGAACAAATACTTCAAGTATTAAAAGTGCAGAGAATATCCTCATTGTTGTTGAGAGATAGAGAATGAGGAGTGATGAAAGAGACAAAGTGCAGAGTATCCTCATTGTTGTTGTTTTGATGAGAGAATGGCGAGAGTTGAGTTGAGAGAATGGCAAGATCTAGGTTAGAGATTAGAAGAGAGAGAAGGCGACAGAAAAAGTGGGATTTTATATATCATATATTATGTGCGTCGCACCTTGACTTACATGCGACGCATTTTATAATTATTTTTATTTTGTCATAAAAGGCAGCGGGCTTTAAAATGAAAGGCTATGTGCGTCGCATGGGCCATAAGGTCCGAGACACATTGTACCCTCATGATATCTGCGTCGCATGGACACTAAGGTCCGACGCATATCATATACAAAACTAAGGCCCTAAAACTCATTTGCGTCGGATGGGCTTCCACATCCGACGCAAAATGTTGGATACGCAAAAGTTATCTTTCATGATTTGCATCGAACATTGATCGGAGTCCGACGCGTATGATCTTTTTGCGTCGAATGCGGGACACATCTGACACATATAAATCATGATTTGCGTCAGAATCCATGAATGTTCGACGCAAATGATGCTTCCGCATCGTTTTACCTGTTGTGCGACGCAATTTAGGAGACGCAAATCAACTTTTTTCTACTAGTGGACATCCTTTGTACTACCTCCGTTTTGTTAATTCTACTATTTTGACTTTTGACACTATTTACAATATATACTTTGACCATGTTTTATTGTTTATACATAAGGAAAAACATAATCATGTGGGATCTTGTTGGATCCGTCTAAATATATATTTTCAAAATATTAACTTTATATAATTTTTACTCATACCTAATTGAAGCTTCAGTAGTCCAAAGTTGTGCGTTGGCAAACATGCAAAAAGCAAATGATAGAACTAAAAAACGGAGTTAGTATACTATGGTGATGTAGTAAAGGGCAGAATTGGAATTTTGGGTTTGTTCTAAAATGGTGAAGATGAGAAGCATGAGAACATATGAAAAGCAACCCATTTTATATTTTGTTTTTGCTTTTTTTTGGTGATTTCTTGAAAAAAAAAAGAGAAAAAACAAAGTAGCATAGTGGGATTTTAAGGAGGATCTTTGAAGTTGTGATTTATTTATTTAACTTTTAGGAGGAAAATGAGAGGTGGATTTGGAAATTTAGATGGAAAATACAATTAGATTATTGATTAATTAGCTAACAAGTCTTAAGTTTTTGCTCTTTATTCTCATTTTCTTATAAAGGTAAGTAGAAATAGTTTTAGGAGACCCTCATCGCAAGGGTAATTAACTCCTAAAAAGTCTGATACAAGGATGGAGTTTGAAGATGAAGAATTACATTGATGAATTTTGAAAGTAGATTGAACTAAATGGCCAACATTAGCTATCCAATCAGCTGCTCGGTTGGCTTCGCGGTAGAGATGTTGTACGTGATAAGATATGAACTTGTGCAAGAGAGATTTGATGTCTGCAATAATATACTGAATTTGCTATGAAGCTGAGTAGAGGCCTTGAATTGCTTGAATAACCAACAAGTTGTCTCCTTCAATATAGAAATCCTAAACATCATGTTGTAGAACTAGGAGAAGACCTTTTTGTAGTGCAGTTGCTTCGACAACGAACACGGGAAAATTATCGAGATTATATTGTAAGTACATGAGTGAATTAACTGTCCCAAATGATTGCGAATGATGAACCCTGCAGCAGCTGAGTTGTTGACGACAGAGCCATCCAAATTCAATTTGAAGTGTGTTGGAGGGGGGGAACCATGCAACTTTTATAGTGGAAGAAGAGGGGCGTGGGTTGTAAAGATGATGATGTTTGGAGAAAGGGGTACCCTCGAGTTGGTAAGAATCAAACCTATTTCGAAGAGTTCATTCGTTATGGAGAAATTTAGCTTTATGGATAATACGAAATCTATTGAATGTGTTAGAATTAAACAGTACATCATTTCTTTCCAGATTGTCCATAGTAGGAAAATAAATTTAGTAAGATCATGCTTACTAGCTCTAATATTAGATAGTGCTGGAAGTAGTGCTAATTCCTTGAAATTCTAATGTACTAATCTATACTATCTGGTAAGTCCCACAGGGTACGAGTTAATATGCATTGATTAAATAGATGATCAATGGATTCTCATGAGCAAGGCAAAGGGGGCAAGAATTTATTGGGATGATCTTCCTTTTTATATAAGGTACTTCTTACTGCCAAACTATTATGACAGATTTACCATAAAAATATTTGCAATTTAGAAGGAATGTGTAATTTCCAAAGCCAGCGAAATGGCCACTTTGGGGGAGTGGGGTTGATATTGTGTGCGAGCCAAGTTGCAGATTTTACAGAGAATTCGACAGAGGATGTGTAGCCTCATATAGGCGTGTCATTTAATTGAGTCGTAGGCGAGGAGATGCCTTTGACCTTGACAAGTAAATGAGGTGGCAGGAAAGATGCCAGTTTAAACATATCCCACTCATGAGAAAGGATGATGAAGTGAGATAGAGGTAGATTCAGGTCCACTTGTGAGGGGGTTTTTGGAGTAGATCTAAAAGATTAGAACTGGCTAGCTAATTCTCACGCCAAAAGGAGATATTATGGCCATCTCCAATTTTCGAGCGAATGCCTAACTAAGAATTTCGCGTTGAGCGAGAATTTGTTTCCATATTTGGGAGTCTTGAATTTTTGCTTTACACTCTAAAAGGTAGTGTTGCTTAGGTATTTTTGGCGGATAAGTTGAACCCATAAGTTGTTGTGATTTGTGAGGATTTTCCATCCTAATTTAGTAATGAAGGCTTTATTTAGCGGAATGGTTTTATGAAGGCCAAGGCCAACATAGGATTTTGGCTTGCAAATCTTATCCCATGCAATATGGCGTTTTTTAATCTGTTGGCGACAGAAAAAGGAAAGATGCATGTTATCTATGGATTTGGCAATATCATTTGAGAGAATGGAAGAAGAGCAAATATAAGTTGGAAGTGCTTCAAGATTGGTTTGAATCATTGTATGACGACTGACTTTTGATAAGAAACCAGCTTTCCAATTTTTTTATCCGTTGTTCCATTTTTTTGAATAATATGTTTGAAGTCAGTCTTAGTTGGATAGAAAGAACTAGAGTAGATTCCTAGATAAAGAACTGGAGTTAGGTTGCATATTAAACTGGCTAGCCAGCGTAGTCTTTTTTTGGTTTGTGACTTATTTGGAGAATACTATAGAGGACTTATGAAAATTGACTAACTGATAGTTACATAATTGATCAATAGTATTTTTAAATGAAGCACAAGCAGTATTTGTGGCCTTACAAAAAAGTAAGTTGTCGTCGGCAAACATGAGACATGGTATGTTAGTATAACGCGGTTTCAATTTGAATCCAATACCAGCTGATGGAAGATGGGAGTTTAAAGTATGCTTTTTAATGAAGACTTCCATGCAAAGTATAGAAAGATAAGGTGGTAGAAGATCACCCGATCTAAGTCCTTTAGATGATCGAAACCAAGGGGAAGATTTACCATTTATTTTGATGGAGTAGGAAACTAAACATTAGTGACGCATTCTTTCACCCATTTAATCCAGGGTTCTGGAAAATCGAAGGCTGCAAGTGCTGCCCAATGAAAGTCTCATTTAATACGATCGTAGGCTTTTTCCATATCTAATTGAATGGTTGTCCATCCCATTTTATTATGAGATTTGTGGAAAACATTCAATATTTCTTTGACAATAAGAACGTTGTCGTGAATCGATCGATATTGGGTGAAAGCATTTTGGAAAGGGCTGATGATTCTTTGGAGGATTGGACTTAGACCGGGGACCATTATTTTAGATATATAGCTATATATAAAGTATTGATTAAACTTATAGGTTGGAAATGGTTTAGGGTCTCAGGGTGATCATTTTTCGAAATAAGCGTAACCAATGTATGGTTTAAAGCTGGTGGGAGTTTGCCATGGAAGAAAAAACTTTGGATGGCAATAGTGATGCCATGGCCAATAATTGGCCCATAGGCTTGAAAGAATTATCCTCCATATTTGTCTGATCCCGGGGCCTTGTCCGAGTTAATATTAAATATGGACTGTTTGATTTCTTCCATAGTAGGTTGGGATACTAAATGGATGCAATCTTCACAAGAAATAATGGGTGATAGAAAGGATAAGTCTATTTGTCCGGGAGTATTATGTTTGGATGAAAACCTAATTTTAAAAGAGTTTATCAATATTTGGGAAATCTCTTGAGGTGAGCCAACCCATTGGCTAATTAAATTATTTTTTAGTCTATAGATGGCATTGAAAGCATTTTTATTTTAAAACTTAATATGGAAAAATCTTGAGTTTTTATCGCCTTGAGTGAGCCATTTATTTCTACCTTGAGTGGCCCTTTGATGTTGACCAAATAGAAGTAATTTTTCTCGTTAGAGGAGAAGACGGTTAATACGAGCTGATATAATAGGATTAAAAGGTAGTTGCCACAAAACAGATTCTAACTCCTTTATTTTTTAATTTCATTTTGTATTGACTTGCTGTTTGTGAAGTAGTAATGTTAGCGGGCTCAAACTTTGAGATCATCTTATATACGAATAAGTTTTTATTGTATATGATAAAAACGAGAACCGCGAATCTGAGTAGGCTAGTGCTTTTAAACTGTGGAATGTGACTGAGGTTCCAGGACCCATGTATTTTGAAATCGAAAAGATGAATATCGATTTTGGATTTGGTCGTTAGTGGATAGAAAAGCAGGAGTGTGGTCGGAGAATGTGAAATTGCCATACGATATATTGGTATTAGAAAAGTCACCTAGAAATGAGGAATGAGTTAAAGCTCGATCCAGTTTTGCATATATTAGTATTATTTGTGGTGTTTTTCCATGAGAAGTGACTTTGAATACAAGGAATATCAATTGCATTACAATTTGCAATGAATTTTGGTCACGATGTAGTTGATAAGGAAGGAGAGGGCAAGCTCCAAGCTTATCATTACATTCTAACATTTCATTAAAATCACCAATAAGAACCCAAGGTAATGATTGACTTGACATAAATTGATAAAGATATTGCCAGAAGGCATCTTTTTCATGTTCTTTAGCAGGACAATAAACCCCCCCGCAATATGAAGACATAAAATGACATGAAATAGATTAGAAATAATATGAAATACTCCCACTGTATTTTTTTCTTATTCCTACTTTAAATGTGCGCGTTTGCTGCCAATGCACTTCTTTGACATTAAATATATTTTATAGCATATTAGTAACTATTATAACAATTGAATATTAATAAAGTACTCATTGAGACGAATCAAATAAGACCCTACATGACTATATTTTTCTTATATATCGAGAAAGAATTCATGAGATTCTCTTTAATTGTGAATAGTGTCAAGATTCCAAGTAGGAAGAACAAAAAATACAGAGGGAGTAAGTGACAAAATGACCTCAAACACAACTGAAATAAACATATGACAAAATAAAACAAAACTCAAATAACATGAAGTGAATGACAAAACGACATCATATTCATGACATTATTTGTGCATGACATTATTTGTGTAGTCCATGTTATATTTGTTGGAGTCTATGTTATTATATACTGTGGGATTTTGTTACAAAATAAATTGTGGTGTAATATGTTACCTTCAAAACGCATTGAGAAAATTAAATAATTAATACTAGTAAAATATGGATCATAGTATCATACGAGTTTCAAAAGTAGTCAAACTTAGGCTATGTTCAGTTCACCTTATTTTTGCTTATTTCAGATCAGATCAGATCAGATCAGATCAGACCAGATCAGATCAGATCAGAAAAAATAAGTTCAGATCAGATCAGATAAGTTCAGATCAGATCAGATAAGTTCAGATTATGCTTATATTTGAAAACTTATTATTATTACTATTATTATTATCATCATGATTATTAGTATTACTAATGCTATTATTGTTATTCTAATTATTATTATTATTATTATTATTATTATTATTATTATTAATAATACTTTATACTATTACTATTAATATTACTATTTATTAGTACTTTTATTCAAAAAGATTGTTATTGTCGTTGTTGTACTTATTAATTATTAATATTGGTACTTATTATTAATGTCGTTTCTATTATTATAAATTTCATTGATATCACTATTTGAAGCTATTTGTGTTCAAGAAGAAGAATGTTCTTTTGGCATTTGTAAGTGTTCTTTTTTATATTATTCTACTTAATAATTTTTATATGTGATGTTATTTTTTATGCTGTACATGTAACGAACACGACAATAGTATATGATGTTTATTTTTTAAAACAATTTTGGTAGAATAATATAAATTATATATTACTAGTTTATATAAAACATGAATAGCATGGGATAACCTAATGGTGTTGTCATCACGTTCAAAATTTTCCCTACAAAGGATTTCAACTTATCTTTAAAAATAAAGTTTATATAGAACAAGACAACGATATAAGAAGAATATTTAACCATTTTGTTCAAGATCATATGATTATATATATTTATAGGTTTATTTATAATAAAAAAGAACAATTTATTGATATAACAAAGAACATGTTGTTAGTCAAATCCAAACATGTCATCAATATAAAAATAACATCTATCTTTTATTTTTAAAACGTGTTCTTTAAATAGATCTTGTATGCTCTTGCAGTATATGTTCTTTTTTTAATATCATTATATGCTCTTTTTATTACTACCTAAATTCTTATTATTAACGGACCTTGAACATGAGTGTTCTTTTATTTTTAATTTTTTTGGACCCCTATCGAAAATCCCGTGGTAAGATGAATTTTCTCTGGGCTGCCCTCGCACAGGGTCACTCACCTAAAGACCCAACAAGCCCCAACCCCCTCCCCCACCCACAACAATATTGAAATATATGCTTCCACCAAGATTTGAACCTTGGTCTCCCATGTGGGAGGTAAGAAGCCATACCATTGAACCCAAGAGTCCTTAGTCTTTTATTTTTAGTTGTATGTTCATATACTAATGTGCTCTTTTTTTAAAAAAATAAAAATAAATTATGCTATAATAGTAATAATAATAATAATTATGATTATGATTATTATTATTATTATTATTATTATTATTATTATTATTATTATTATGTTATCTATATTATTATTATTATTATTATTATTGTTATTATTATTATAATATTATTTATATTATTATTATTATATTATTATTATTATTATTATTTATTATTATTATTGAAAGTTGTACATAGTAATAAAATAATAGTAATAGTAATACTAGTAATGAATTACAAAGTAATAATAATATTAGTAATAATATGTTTCTTAAAAGATAAGTTTAGATCAGATCAGATCAGAAAATATAAGTTCAGATCAGATCAAATCAGAAAAAATAAGTTCAAATCAGATCAGATCAGATAAGTTCAAATCAAAAAATTTCAGGTGAACTAAACATAGCCTTAACTTGGACCTTTGCACTTTTGCTACCCCCATATTTGGTTTAAGCCAGCCTGTTTATATGGGATATTTTCATCACAAAAACATGCATGTGTCACTTCTTAATTGCAATTTGCATGGTGCAATACTCCAAACTTTAACGAAAACTCCAAAAACTAAAACTAATCAATACCAAACTTTCTTGACATTGGGAAACAGCATATTCTTCTACTCGTACTACACCTAGTACTAGACTACTATTCTACTGTACTAACGTTCATTTTTTTTTTTTTTTTTTTTTTTGGTGAACCAACTAACTTTCATTTGTTCTAGTAAATTTGAGCGAATATTTGCTCTCTTCCAATTTATGTTCATCATCATGAACTCCAAGTTTTCCTCTTCTCTTACCTTCATTATTTTCTATCTCCTCCCCATCTTTCATACTTCACCCTTACCTTCCCTTCTAGCTCTAAATTGCGCCCCAAAAAACTACCAATCTTTTGATGATGACAATTCAACTCTATCTTTTTTAATCCACCTTACTTATGAATCACAAAAAACCCATTTTGCAACTTTTAAAAGTAACCAATTTACTGGTTTAATGCAATGTAGGCTTGATCTCAACCAACCCAATTGCTCCTTTTGCATTAAATATGCCAAAAACACTATTTTGAGACTTTGTCCAAATTCCAGCTTTGTTGTAGCTTGGTTTAATGGATGTTACATAAAATATTCTCAAAACAACAACATCCAAAATAATAATATAACCAAAGTTTTCAACTATTCTTGCTCTACTAAACCTCCTCTTGAAGATAGGGCACATTATGATCCTGCTCTTGAAACCCTACTGCTGTACCTTAGGGCTGAGGTTACACGTCGCTGGTTTGCCTATGGTGAGCTTACATATGGTAAAAATGGAGGGAAAATATACGGGATGGTTGATTGTCTTAGGGTTTCGACGGCCGACGAATGCGATTCTTGTGTAGGGAAAGGCATAGAGAGAGTGGAAGAGCAGTGTGGAGGAAGAGTAGGAGGTTTTGTGGTTGTTGATGGACTATGCCTTGTTTGGCATGAGAGTTTTAATTTTTTCTTAGACTCCATTATTGTTCCTTCCCCTAGTAGTTCAAGGACTATTTTCAAGGATGGTGAAAGAGGGAATATAGTTACTTGTCTTAGGGAAAAAAATTTGCTGTTTTTGGGAATTGCTGCTGCTTTTATTGTTGCATTACTTGCTATATGTGGTTGCTTAGTGAGAAGATCAATCATGAATGTAGCTAAAGTAGGAAATGTTGAAGGTGATCAATAAACTTTTATAATGTTAACATGTGCACGTTTATGCTAGTAATTTACTTTGAAGTCTTACTATAATAAGTAGTGGGGAATTTTCTTTGTGGAGGAAATGAGAGTTATTGCACGCTTGCCTAGCTTGCTGAGGTTTTTGAATGTGATGTACTAAAACAAGTCAATGTGTTATGAAAGGTAGAAAGCCTACATGTTGGTCTAAATATATAATTCCACATCATGTTATGATCACTTCAAAAACCAACAAATTACCTCCACTCCTCTGAACCTATACTAATATATTAAAAGGCGTTCCTAAACAAGGAACGATGTTACGATGCAACGTGACGCTTTCCCTAAAGGCATGTCACTTCATGGAATCCACATTCAATAAAAAAATAGAAATTGCATAGTATAGGGTTTGATCCCGATGACTGAGTTTATATATTAAAGTCCTTAACCACTGTAGGCCAAGTGATGTTGAGTGTTATCATTTAAAAGTATATTATTAATAAATGAAAATTTTCCTTACATGGGGCATAGTCCGGGCCTAATAACTAGTTAACATTAATTACCTGAACAGAAATATTTGGAGTTTGTACATTTTACTCCTTTTTTTCTAGCGTGCGTTTAATGGATTTCATATAATTTCAACAAATCTGAAAAAGAAAAAATATATATTTAGCGATAATGATTTTACATTTTACAAGACACGCGATTCTATAAATAGTTTTATTTGATATGTGATGGAGGACATAGCTTACGATCATCGGCATAAGAAAAAAACACTTTAAAAAAAATACGCGCAGAATAGAAGCACAAGCAGTACAACTACTTTCGTATAGTGGATGACCACATTTTACCTTTGACTGTGCCAGTGTCACATGTTAGGCCGCAAGTGAATTTCACTTAATCTCTAATAGAACCAATCCAAATTCCATTTGGCTCAAATTTCATTAGAACTTTAACGGACTCGATGTAGAAATAGCCGAATCCAAAACTAAATAATTTATATAAATCAAGGAAATAAATATGTGATGCCACATGTTATGCTTACATCACACTATTAACTAACAAATGTAATTGCTTCTTGTGATGTATCAGTAGATTATTGATCTTCGGTTCCTTGTTTTTTTTGTGTGAAATGAGACCCTTCCCTTCCTTGAATAAACATTTATTACTTGATAAATGTAAATAGATGTCATGAGCTTGTACAATTTTTTTACAATGCAATTTGCACTACTTCCACTACAAGAAAAACAACATTGAATTGGGCTACGTTTTTTTTCCTTGCCCATAAAGAAAAATCTGTCGCCCAATGTTTGTGCGACGAAAATTATTTCGACACAAGTTCGTCGCCGTAGGTCCGTCGCCCATAGTAAGGGCGTCGAAATATAGTAAGGGCGTCGAAAAGCTTGATTTTGTCGCCCATGTGAACTGTAATGGGCCATAGTGTGGTTTTCGTAGCACAAAGTGAGGGCGTCGAAAAGCTTTATTTCGTCGCCCTGTGAACTGTAATGGGCCATGGTGTGGTTTTCGTAGCCCATAAATGGGCGACAGAATTGATTTTTGACGCCATATAATGGACCACACATTTTGATTTTTATAGCACAAACGTTTAATTTAGGGCGACAATAATTTTTTTCGTAGCCCATTATTGTGCGTTGAAAAGTTTATTTCGTAGCCATACCTCCAGATTACAAAATTTTCTTGCCCACATTACAACGTCACCTGTTATACGAGACTTTCAACCGCCAAATTTTGCGGTATTACATTGGGCAAAATAAATACTATTTTGCATATAACATAAATCAAACTTAACTAATGCAATACATGAAGTGTCAAATATACCAACAAAAGCAATAACTTTTCACAATTTAATAGTAATCAGTAAGCCAAAATATGGCAATACATTTCCTATCAATCGTATTGCCGATGCCGGAAAACAGTATATTCAAAAATATTGTAGTAACAAAATCCAAAAAAATGAGGAACATAACCCTCGTATAACTCATATCAATGTCCTTAGTTGTTCATCGTTTGTACCCCAACTTTACACCACCATCTTCCTTCAATGACCTTCAAAAAGAATAACAATTATTTAACAAAGAGATAAGAAAAGTATAATCATGCATTGTTGTTTAGTTGGTATATTCTTTACAACTAGGAAATTGCAAAATACTAATTCACATGAAAGCAAGTTACTACACTAGTATGCCTAATTTTAATTTATTTAGCAAAGTTGCGTTAAAGAACCTGATGCAAGGAAGGTTATATAGAATACCATATATACCTCTCAAAAGGAGAAATATCCAAATTGCTTCCTGAAAACCATCCAATTTATTGCCCTCTGGAAGAAGAAATGTAATAATATCATTAAGACATGTCAACTAGAGGATATATTAATAATATGAACAAAGCTCTACAAGGCACCAAATTTGGTCAAATCACCAAATATGTCAAAGCAAAGTGTTAAACAATTTTTAAGTTGTTCTGAGTAAGAATCAGACATATAAACATTTTATTTCACATTCTAAATACTAGTACTCAAACCTATCCACACTTTAATCTTCTTCCAAGCTCCACTATTTCACACAACAAGCCTGCCTCAACTATTTCACACACCAAGCCCGCCTCAACTATTTCACATCAACACAAACAAATTTAAAAACAACAGGTCAAATTTTTGGTACATTTTCTCGAACTAATGAGAAATGCAAAAAAAAAAAAAAAAAAAAGGGAAAAAAGTTCGGAAAATTCTTCAAATCAAACTAGATTCTAACTCAAAATAGTATATTTCATCAACTTAATCTAAATAAGCTCTGCATGAGTAACATGACTTGCATTGCATTATTTCAACATCCAGTTAAAAATAACTTACTCTATTCATAATTTCCCTCTGACTAACTTCATCACTTTTCTAATTCATCGTGGTACAATTCTCTTATATGAGTTTGCATTGTAGACCAGAAGACCGGGTTTTTATGAGATCAATAAATACCTATAATCACTTCATACAGAACTATATTAACGGTAGATTCTTTGAACTTGATAAGCATGCAGATAATTCTATGTTTTAAGACTCTAAATTTGGTTTTCTATCCACGTGCATCCGCCCCATGTTATGACTTGTCTTATAAAGAAGGCTCCTAAATGCTTATAAAAATGTGCGGGATGACCCTAAATCAATAGAGATTGAAGGCTTGTCTCATGAGTTTAACCTTTGTGAAGTTGTTTATTCATAATTTTTCTTCTAACGAGAAATGAGATAAATGTTCATACCTTTGCACAATTTTGAGTACGGTTACCTTCTTCTTTGCCCCTTTTTTCATAATTTCCAACATTTGCCTCATCAAATCCTTTTTCATTTTGGCTTCTCTTAAAAAGCTTTCTTCCCTCAATCTCTTCTCTCTTTCAAGACTTTCTAGCTTCATGTTCTCCATTTCTTCCTTAAGCATTTTGTTGTCAGATTGCAAATGTGAAACTTCTAAGCGAAGTTCCACCTTTTCTTGTTGTAATTGTTGGATTTCATCTCTAACCTCATCAGAGTTTGCTCTTATGGATCTTTTGGGTGGCTTGAGCCCGACACCAAGCCCTTTTATGTATCCGGAGCAATCTTTGAAGACTTTAGGGTAGGCATAAATGCAAATGACATAAAACTTAAACAACGGGAGCAACATATATTAAAAAGCTCTAGAGAATTGTAGATAAAGAGATGGCAAACCTTCTTTCAGAATTTGACTGACTAGTTGGCGCCATTTTCGGTAGCTGGCTAGCTGCACACCACAAACTCCTAACTTGTATTTCTTCAAGCCATAGTTTCACATTGTAGGTACAAAAATACAAGCAAATAATCATTGTTAGGGGACTAGGGGGAGAGAAGATTAGCGCCAAAATAACTACTACCTCCAGTCCAGGAATAGTCCGAACACTTTCCTTTTATGTTTGTCCCAAATTAGTTTGAACACTTCCATTTTTGGCATGGTCCTACCATTAATATATTATTTCTTTTACACATCTTTGGCCCACACTCTACCTTTTATCAATAAAATGTTACCCAGCTTTCTTTCTCCTCTAATAAAAAATACCCCACCAACTCCTATCACATCTACTTTTTGAATAAAAATAACATTTGATAACCACACAACAACTTATCACCTTAAACTACGTGTCCCAACAAGTGTTCAAATCTTTGTGAGACGGAGGGAGTAATATACATGAATAATAGATAACTAATATACTCAAAGAGATGAACAACACTACAACAGTAACCTAGTTCTTACTTGCAAAAAGCACTAATATCTTTGTGTATGAAATGTCAATGAGTTTTTAGTTAGTCAAAGGTAACATCTTGGAGACTCTAGCAATTGAGCAAACTTGTTTTGTTTGTGAGTCATTTCTAAGGTGAAGTGACTATTTCTTGATCCTAATGCATATATGTATTCTCCATCCACAATTCTAACTCAAAATTTCTTAATATGAATGCAAATTTTCCAAACATTAACAAAGTTCCATCAAGAACCCAAATGAAAAGACTTTTCATAGAAGAAAGTAAAGAAAACCCAATTCACAAAAGGTTACAATAAAAGAGAGAATAGAGAAAAAAAGTTCACTCCTATCATTCCTTTAATTAACTCAACTTTCTTAAAACTAAAGCATATTTCCACTTCAAAATTCACAAAAAACTCAATCATAAAACACAGGTAAATATAAATCCCATAGAACAAAAGTAGAGCAAACTCAATTCATATAATTAAAGAGATAGTTGTTCCACAAAAAGACCACTTTACGAGTAACAATCTACTTTAATAGTATCGTAATTGTTGTTCAGTTTGTGAGTCATTTACAATATTTAGGCTAAAGTTACTCCAATAATCCTCAACTCTTTTGAAGTACAATGGTTCGTAACAGTCCATTTCAGGGGTCCGAAAATGATCATCATTTGAAAAAGCTTGTTGATTTACCTAAAATATTCAAAAAGAAAATTCTGCCTAAAACTAAAGAACAAGAAAACTCTACAAATTTACCAAGTCCATAAACTGCAAATTTACCAAGTACTGAAAAAAGATTCAAAAAAGAAAATTCCACCTAAAAGAATAAGAAAATTCAACCAAAAAGTCCACATAAAAGAACAAAAAGAAATCCAGAAAATTCCAACTAGAAGATCTAACGTTGCTCTATAGTTCTCTTTTTTTTTCTTGCAAAATGTTTTTTATTTGACTGACAAAAAAACTGTAAATTTAACCATGAAACTTATAATTACTTTGCGAAAATCTGAAACAATATTATGAATTATCATTTACTTTGCGAAAATCTCCACACTGATAAACTATGCTCGTGAGATTGAGGCTCTTTATGCTATCATTTACTTTGCAAATATCTGAAACAAATTATGAATTATCATCTTAATCCACCGAAATATATTCATATAATTGAAGAACGAAAATTACTTGAATTGGAGATTTGCCTGAATTTCGAGTAAGCGGTGGCTCCGTGAGAAGGTGTTCGAGGATGTGTGTGGCTCTATGGCTGGTGGTTGATGAGTTAGCGAGACAGGCTCCGTGAGAAGGTGTTCGAGTCAGCGGTGGCTCCGTCGCTCCATCGCTGGTGGTTGAATTCCAAGGGACTGATGAAGTTTTTCGAGTGAGTGATGAGAAGTTAAAGGAAGTAAGGAGTTAGGGTTTTAGACTTTTAGTCATGTAATCTGAAATGAAGCGGCAAAAACTTGGGATTGTGAAAAAAGACCTGCGTTGAACATGGGTGATGATTACTAAAAAAAATCGTGGCCCATTAAGTTATATGCGACAAAACTGCACTTTCCTAGCACATAGTATATTATTTGGCGTCAAAATAGTCTCTCGTAGCCCAAGAATATATTATGTGCGACAAAATAGTATTTCGTAGCCCAAGAATATATTATGTGCGACAAAATACTCATTCTGTTGCCCAAATATTAATTATGTGCAACAACAAAATTTTGTCACCTAAATGTTGGATTGTGCGACGGATTTCATTTTCGTCGCCCTATATTTTAAATTTCGACGCCCAATGTTGTTTTTCTTGTAGTGTTCCTTTGTTTTTTTATGTTTCTCACTTGAAATCTTGACAATATTTATATTTAGAGAATCTTCTCAATTTTTCTCATTTGATAAGAAAGAAATATAGTCATATGTGATCTTGTTTGATTCGTCTCAATTAGTACTTTATTGATATTCCATCGTTATAATTTTCACTAATATATAATAAAAGATATTTATGTTCAAATAGGTGTATTGAGAGACGCATATAGAAAAGTGAGAATGAAAAAAAACACAAAGGGAGTACTATTTGCTACAATTAATTTAATTAAGTCAAATTAGAAAAGGAGGCACACAAAATAAAGACGTATATTTTATATTCTTCGGCAAAAAATTAAAATTGTTTCAATTGACTCGTATTAGGTTGTAAACTAGTTATTAGGCCGGGCTACGCCCGGTAAGGAAAAATTTCCATTTATTAATACTATTATTTAAGATGATAACACTAAATGTTATTTGGTCTAGTGGTTAAGGCTTTAGTATATGTCCTTGAGGTCCGAGATCAAACCCTATACTATGCAATTTCTAAATTTTTTATTGTTGTGGATTGCATGGAGTAAAACTCCCTTAGGGAGAGCGCCACGTGGCACCGTTTCTTATTTATGCACGCCTTTTAATATATTAGTATAGATTATCAAATTGACAATGAGTTGCATTTATGTATCAATTTGGTTAATTATCCCTTTTTAAGATCGAATAGTGCATGACACCTAAACTTGTCATGTCACAATTTTAAACTAAAGTATTCAAATAAATAGTGTTTTATAGTAATAAAAGAAAGGAAAATTGGCTAAGATATATATAGTGAGGTTTCGTATGAAAAATTATAGAGTTTGACTTACAGCAAAATATTACTCCTACCTCGTTTCTTTTTAATCTACACACATTATTGCTTTTTCTATTTTAATAGCATGTCCCATATAGTTTCTCCTTATTTTACACATATGTGGTCCACCTTTTAATACAATAATAATGCACCTTAAAATTTCTCTCTCCACGCACCTTTCTAGTTTTTCACTCTTACTTTTGACTTCCTCCTTCGTTCCCCAAAGTGAAATGAGTTAATTAAAAGAAACAGATAGAGTAGTAGAGATCTCATGATAGTGTAATCTGATCATAACTTACTAATTATACTTTATCCGTTCCTTATTGATGTTCCTAGTTGGAATCTTGGCACATTTGGAATAACGCAAAATCTTCGAAAATTTCTCAATATATAAGAAAAAATATAGTCATTTGAGGTCTTTTTGATTCGTTTCATTTAGTCATTCTCTGATAATATCAAATTTTTATAATTTTTACAAGCACGTGCTTACAAATATTTATAGTCAAAGATATTCATTGACAAATGTGCAAGTCAAACTAGGAATATAATAAGGAACGGAGGGAGTAACAACGTCAAAATGTTAAAAATATTATAGTTATAGTAAGTTTGAAACTAATACTCCCTCCGTACTCAAGTAATTGTTATGTTATGTTTAGGCACACATATTTAGAGCAAATTGTAGGAAATTGTAGGTTGTTCAGGTGGATAGAATAAGAGTAAGAATAAAAATTAATGAAGTAAGAGAAAGAGTTAGTGGAAAGGGTCGCAATCCTTAATTACATGAGTTGAATTGGTGTGGTTTGGGCTTGCAATTGGTCGCCCTGGGTTGATTTCGGGTTGACCCGTTTACTTAAATAGGTTGAGATCATCAACGGAATCCAATCTGTTAGTTAAATGGGTTGAAATTCTCAATCCAAATGGATCAACTTGAAATCAACCCACTAACTAATTTAATAGTGTTTTTCAATTTTCATTAACGGTGACCTGATCAATTATTACTTAAACATTCTAAGAATTTTGAAGTATAAAGAGTCCTTACAAACAAGAAGTAAATACAATACAACCCTTTTATTATATTGTTCATATAACTTGGAAAATTGGTTTCTTGGATGGAAAAATAAACGGGTTAGTGAGTCAATCCGACCGAACCTGACCCATCTAAGTAAACGGGTTAGATGAGTTGAAATCAGGCTGGAAATTTCAACTTGATCCAACCCCTTTAATTAAACGGGTTGGGTTGGATCATCTAATTAAACTGGTTGAAAATTTTGACCCAACCTGTTATTATTGGGTTGGGTTCGGGTTGTGCTGGTGGGTTGGGTCAATTTTTATCAGCTATAGCCTATAGGTGTAGTGGAGTTTATTTTTTGATTTTAGGTAACATGACGATTATTTAAGGACCGACCAAAATAGTATACTAAACAATCAATAGAGGACAGATGGTGTATAATACAAACCAAGATCCATTTCTAATATACTTAAAAGTTTATTTTTATTTTTTTATTAGGGAAGAAAAACTAGGCTAGCTCCTAACTCAACCTTCCGTATGATTAACAACAAATTAGTATTAAAAGTTTCGATACAACAAGTGAGCGAGGAACACGAGTGATCTCTATTACCACAAAAGTCTGCAACATTATTGGCCTCTCGCAAGCAATGAGCTACCTCCAAGCTCTCGAAAAACCGCAAATCCATTTTCGCATCATAAATGGCAATATGGATCTCCTATGATACCTTCCAAACTCTCTTGATTGTATACCTAAAAAGTTTATGAAGGAAAGTCAACTGGTACATTTATCTCTTTGATGATTTTAGAACTAATTACCGTAATTAATTTGACCAACTAATTAAAAGAAACTTTAATATACGTATAAATTATTATTTTAAATCATCTTTAGGATTATATTAATTAATTTTAGTAAACATTAGCTGGTAAAAAAATATAAAAAATCACACTTGTGACTTTTTTTTTTGTTAGCCCCCAAATTCCAAAAAATTAAACACACCTTAATTGATTTTAATTTTCCAAATTTTACTCAAAAAATGCTCGTGGTACAGCCAACCAAAGCCTCCCTCCAGCGAGGAAAGAAGACTTAATGTCGACTTCGTGCGAAAGACTTCCTCATTCTTACTTTCTCTCTCCTCCTCCTTATTTTTACTCCATTGCTGTTTAAACAAGATAGTTAGAGAAACTAGAGAGAGGAAGAGATCGATCAAATAAATCATTGATTCAATCATTTAATTCTTTGATTGAGTATAACCCATTTGCTAAAAAGATCTAAACTTCATCCTCTTCTTAGATCTAAAGAGTTGAGTTTTATCACTCTTGCAGTTCAAAACCCTCTTCAAAATTTGAATTTAAAGGTTTGTTCTTTCTTTCATTTCTTTTAGTTGATACTTTCAAATGTTTGTTTGATTGGATTGTGCAATTATGATTAACATTTTGCAAAAGAGTGGTTAATTTGGGTGGTTATGATTTCATGATTTACTGTTTGTGGGGTTTTTTAGTTTTGAATTTTGATCATTAATGTTTGCTGTATTAGTGATTTGTAAAGCAAAAATGTGGAGGATTTTTTGCTTGGTTTAGAGGGGTTTGACTTTAATTTCTGCTGTGTTTTCTCTCGTTTGATTTTTGGAAGATCAGGGTTCAATAAATTGGTTGAAGTTTTGTGATTTTGTTATGCACTAATTTGAAATTATGGGTTGTTATTTAATGTTTGCATTTTCTGATGAGTACTGATTAGTTAATATTGTGGACATCTGTAAAGGGGAAATATTGGATTGGAATTTGGGATCTTTTTATTTCTTACAGGATATAATTAATTGAGGGATCCTATCAAACTATGTTTAGAAGGAATAGTGCCGGTTTAAAATGAGAATTTTTTATTTTTGGGTCTAAGGGAAATATGGTTGCCGAAAGCACAATGAGCATTTTATACATTATTGGCAGGCCTCTATTTGGAATGAATTGACCAAAACTTCTTTCTATCATGGGCTCTTCAGGGTTCTATGTGAGGTAGAAAACGAATTTAGTTTTACAGGATTTGGAAATTGTACTCCTAGTTTATATAATGGGGCGTCTTTTATAATTAGAAAAGGCTGCTTCTGAAGAGAGTTGATTGAGATATATTCGTCTTAGAGAATCTGTCTACATGTAAATGTCTTAGATATTTATGCTTCATAATCTGTATTTTGATGCACCTCATCAATATTTGGAGTAATATAGCCATATAGGTTTCTGTTATCATGGCAATCTGGTGCATGATGATTAAGTATGTGCTAGGTAAAACTATGTTTTTTAGTACATAAGAAAGATTTTTCGCATGGTGTATCAGGCGTAAATCATTTTGCGTTACTAGAGTTAGCTGTTTTGCTTCTCACATTTTATTTTAGTCATCGTTGATCATGGTTCTTGACTCAATAGTGGTTGACTAAATAGTTGTGTGCAGATAGGAATCACTTTCATAGCAACCTTTTTTATGAACATTGTTGGCTTTGCACTCCAACAAATCCATTTGGATGAGAATGGGGAAGGAACTGTGCTGCAAATTATTAATTTTTTGTACTTGTTAGCATCTTCATAACTCAAGCTTAGTGTAGCTCTAGGAAGTTAAGGTGAAGCAGGACCTTTATAACCAAGATATACGCAACAACTTCTTAAGCTGCTTCTCATTGGTGGAGAAACTATATGGGTTTGACATATTGTGAACTTTGAACCCCTGTCTCTTGAAGAGAACTGATGAAGAAAGATGAGGGACAGTTTTGGAATTCGGATAGAGCGTTCAAAGGTTGTGTCTAAAGTGCCTTTGTGTCTAATTATTTTCTGTTTTAGGTTTCGAAGATACTTTAATTTGGCCCCTTGAAATTGTTGGAATGTACGTGTCATATCTTATGTACTGTAGGTTGTAGTCTGTATTGGGTTCCCATGAGCTTCTGGAATTTTATTTTAAGGCTGTCTGCCTTCTACATGTCAGTCTCTAAGTCTTCAAGTGCTAGTATAGGTCAGCCAAATCAACCCTCAGCTGTTGTCATAGATTTTCACTCCTTTAACCCCCCCCTCCCGGAACTTTTACTTATGAGACCCTTATATTCTTTACTTTACTTCTGCTTCTTTATGCGCACTAGTGGCTTAGTAGTTTTAAATGTTATCGAATATTATATACATGGCTCATGGTGCTCTCACTTTTTTTACTTTGGGGAAGATGGTGAGGAGCATTGTCACGATTTACATGTAATTATTTCCGTTAAGGCTTAAGGTAGAGCAGAGGCCAAGGGTTTAGAGTGGTTGTTATGCTCATCTCTTTCCGTGTCTTCTCTTGTAATGATGCTCAGTTTTCATTAGTGGTGGAGGGAGATGGAGAGACCTAAGAATCTTCCTATGTTTGCATAAGTAGTGTTTGCCAGAGACCAAACATTATTTCTGATTGGTCTTAAAGATAATGGCATTGTATTGATCATCCATAAAAAGATGCACATGTACACTCATGGAGCTCTTTGAAATGTCTTCTCCTCTTTGTCAACGATCAATCTCAACGTGGATCCCAGTTTTGGTGATATAAGATGTATGCAACTGTACCTATAATTAATGAAGAGTCAAGAGACTCAAGACTAATAGTCTTAAAGAGGTATTTTTGAAAATTGCATACCAGCACACCAAAAAAATAACATGAGAAAATAAAGAAGTATTAGTAGTATTAAGCATCTTAATACAGCACCAAGAGTGGGTTAGGACTTAGGAGTGCTTATAGTTGTAGTACTATATATGCTCTTTTCTTAATGTTACTAAATGTTTATTTGTTTATGTTTTTTAGTTTGCAGAGATGCTGATGTAAAGCATCTGAAGGGATTTTTTTGTACAGCAAATGGTGAGGATTGGATAACAAAAGTTGAGGAGTGAGCCTTTAGTGTTGTGAAAGGATTAAGAAGAAATGGCTCCTGCAACGAAGGCAGAGAAGAAAGCAGCTCTTGATGCAGGTGCTTGGATGTTCAATGTTGTCACATCGGTGGGAATTATTATTGTCAATAAAGCTCTCATGGCCAAATATGGGTTTAGTTTTGGTAACTATCCACATCTTTAATGCTATGCATTACATAAATCCTCATTGCTTTTTATCAATAATAATAACCAATACAATGCATAGAACCCAAATTGTCGAATCACTCAAATCTTCATTGCTTTTACTGATAATGCATTTCCATATCAACGGCTGATAGTTTTTGTGCACATTGATGATCAATCAAATTACTCTAGATGTCCCCTATGATCTGCTTTCCATTCCCTATGCCTTTTCTCATAGTACTGGTTTTCCTATATATGAGTGATGGGACTCACTGATATTTACAGACAATAAGTGCACTATCGGTGGAAGAAGAATGGGAAGATTATTATTTTTATGGTCTTTCCAGTTTCCCTTTAGGAGGGTTGGTGACGAAAAGATACATAATTTGGAACTTTAATCTGTTAAGCATGTACTTTGATCTACATGATAATCTGCATACAAAGTGTCCTGGAGACCCTATATAGGTTTCAGGGTTTAGATGAGCTTAATTGCCTCGTACTGGATACAACAGGTCAGCAGCTGTCATGTCTTATATTACTCAGACTTGAGTACATATGTTGGAATATATATATGTCCAAGTGTCTAACTCGGCTATTTTTAATAAAGTTTCCGTGATATTGCCTAGAATGTGATGTCAAAGTCTTCGTACGCATGTCATAGTGTGAGGATGTGACACGGATACTTGAGGTGAAATGCAAAGTCCGAGTTACATAGGACTAATGCATGGTAAATTTCTTTTCAATTTTTGAAGATTTGATCAAAAGTCTTAAGAGATTTTTTTTCTATGTATATTGCAGCCACTACGTTGACAGGTTTGCACTTCACTGCCACAACTATAATGACTCTTGTTCTAAGATGGCTTGGTTATATTCAACCCTCTCATTTGCCATGGCCTGATCTGTTGAGATTTGTTTTATTTGCTAACATTTCGATTGTCGGCATGAATGTTAGTCTTATGTGGAACTCAGTGGGATTCTACCAGGTAAATTTTTGTTATCCTCAGTTCTATCTTGCTCTCAACTCTATAGTTATTAGATCCACGAACTCTTATTTGACTTATAAAGAACAACAACTTTGGCTTCTCAGATCGCAAAATTGAGTATGATTCCTGTATCATGCCTGTTGGAGATTGTGCTCGACAAAGTTCGATACTCCAGAGACACAAAGCTCAGCATAGGACTTGTTCTTGTAGGTGTCGCTGTATGCACAGTTACCGATATCAGTGTGAATGCTAAAGGTTTCATTACTGCTTTAATTGCAGTTTGGGGGACTTCTCTGCAGCAATATGTAAGCTCTTGGTTCCTTATCTTTTGGCTAGTTAGCTCTACTTAATTTTTTTTAATGAATTTCCTTAAAAAAAACTCAATGAAGGAAAAGGCTGGAATAGATTGCATGGAGATCATTTTATGACCACAGTAGCTCTTATTCTTTTTTCATGGTGTTCATGTTGCATTTTATCAGTATTCAACAATATTCATGCTGTATGTAACCATTTATGCAGGTCTTGTTAGGGATTTACATTGCTTATCTAGATGTCTATTTTGTGTATGTTAGACAGGCTCTAGGTAGTAAAAGAATGATGAGATGAATTTTTATGAATGAATCTATAATATATATACGGGATATTCCATTTGGTGACCCTCTGCTAAACTAGTTCTACTGGGTGATTCTCTTTTCTGAAATTTATAAAACATCCTTATGGTGCTTATAACCATCTGTATACTGGTTATCCGTTCAAGTTTCTGTTAGAATTTCTTGCTAAGCCTGAGTTGGTTCTATATTTACTAGTTTTATATGCACGCGATGCGAGCGTGGATGTACAAAGTACGTAATTGGTAGAAAAAATAGCTTAAAAATATATTTCATCACTAAAACAATGACATCTTTTTTTAACAATTTAATTATCAATTACATAGGGGTGTATTAGGCATTATAGGGGAACACCAAAGTCCTCAAGTGTTCCCTTATAGAATAGAGATTTACTTTTTTCCTTTACTTTGACATAACTGTGCTACCTTTATCATGGCCAGAAGGCCTGCGATTCTCATTCACCCTCTCATCTGTTAGTGCCTTATAGTATTTGTAAAATAAGCTTTCGTCATGTAAAATGGCCCATTAGGACACCTAAACCTTTCACTTTAAGTACTATGACATGCAAATAGATAAAGAAAAAAAGAAGGCAAGAAAAAGAGAAATTTTGACCAGCATTAAATTTTTTGCGATTGAGAATCTTTGCTTTAACTCCCGTACTTTGTGAAATGCTAAAACCTTTTTCGAAACCTGAGCTACCCAGCACATGGATATGGAATAGAGTTTCATTCTTCTTCAACAGAACTGAAATTTGAATTGTATAGGAAAGGTGGTAGATAGGAGGGATGGAAAGGTGGACTACGATCAAAGTGGTATAAGCAGAGAAGAAGGCAGAAGAACTAAATCAAATGGAAGAAAGAGAAAGGGTAAGTGAAGATGAAGGGAGAGAGGAGCAAAGAAGAGAGAGATACACTAGTGATGAGAGATTGACTTCATTTTATCGCCACTATGGCTGTTAAGATTGAGAAGAACATCTGAATTCATTTCAGTGGGTTTTAGTCCGAGAGGTACAGATACTACCCTCTACTTGGGTTGGAACTAGAATAAAAGGATACAACCTATGGTCTTGGCTTCTATATCCCAGGAACCCCGATGATCAATGGCTACTCTTGGTATGGATACCTGACCATCGGCTTTACATTGGTGACTGATGATTAGAGATCCTCGATTATTTGGTATGTAGGTTGTATACCAATGTGATAAGCTCTTCATGAAATATGCTCCAGCTGTCAAAAGTAAGACGGTGGTCACTGGGCTATGATACATTTTAAGGCCCATGAACTCCATTCAATGTATTGTGAGCTTTCAATATTGGAGCAGTGGGAACTACAAAGTGAAAGGGTGCAAATTGGGAGTGGAGAAGAGGGAAATCTTTTGCCTTTAGTAAATAAAATATCTTATAGAATAAAAACTCTGTAGCAAATTTCACACAAAGTATATGTGAGTAACTCTTTAGTTTTTACTTTTTAGAATTCCAAGTCCCTCTATCCTTTTAATTGTACCCCTGTATTCTTAAATTTCCCTGCCTAAAGATTGCACATGTATCTGCACAAAATATTTGGTCCTTATCCCCAAACTCGAGCTCAAGTAACGCTGCCAACCTACTATGCATCTTCTAAAATCAGACTATCAGAGGAAGTAATGAAGAAAAAACCATAGTAAATTGGGTTTTAGTTTTTTGCTCTTCTAGGAAAAATGGAACACTCTGTGAGTCTGTTCATTACTACTTTGATGGGTCTGTTTTCTTGATTTATTCCCAATAGCCAAAGAGGCTCCATTTGAAGTGGGAGAGTTTTCATGTGGAGATCTTTTGGAAGGTTTGGTTTATGCACCCCAGGCTCCCCCCTGTTTCCGCACCCAAAAAGGAATAATCAAACAAAAATTTGCTTCATCCTTTTTCTTCTTTATTTACCTTCATCCTTTTCTTTTCTTTTTTTTTTTTTTTTTTGGGGGGGGGTCAAAGGGAGTTTCTTATATTAATGCACTGTGTTAGTGCTTAAGGGTACATACATTATGTAGTGTTTGAGTCATACCCCACTCCGCTTTGCAAAATGCAGTTCTATAGAGTAGAGAAACTTGATTTGTTTTCAAAACTTTTAATAAAATGATCATCAAAGAAGCATAATGATTTTCACTTTCATCGCCTTCCGAGCTACTCTCCTCATTGCATCTGCTGCACCCCACTGCAGCACTTCCCATGAAGTGCAAGCTATGCTGTTCTTTTTTGCTGATTCCCTGAATGTGAGGCATAGGTTAGAGTATTGGTCAGAGATCTTCCCTATCTGACTTCATCTGTTGCTGCAGCGAAGGCTGCTAAATGTTGGCCTCGTCATAGCTGTTTAGCTTCATCTTGCTTGATGCATACTGGATGGCCTGAATTTGAGCTACTGTTTACTTCAATGCACATGGTTTTCATGACAAGCCTGGGTCGTAATTTTCCAATCCGAGCTGTTTGTGGGGCCTTTAGGAGGGGATGATTTATTTTAACTGGGCTTTGCCTAGAATGGTGGAATTTATCAATCAGTCAGAATATTTATTTCCAGAAGGATTGGAGGGGAGGGTCTTTCCTTCAAAAAAATCATGAGTTTTTGTTAATCCAAATTGTCCAATAAATGAAAGAGAAACAATTAGCCCAAGGGATTAAATTGGCGGCTTGATGTTTAGATACTTTAGGAGCGAAGTCTCCAGGAGCCAAGTTTTCGAGTCCTCAAGGAAAAATTCATGGGGGGATGAATCACATACCACATGTCCTTACCTCTACGGCACACATCACATGGAGGATGGTATCTCCCTCTTCATTTGACTTTTTTTCTGCTTTATCACCCAACAGAAATATTCAGCTCAACCCTCACTCCCCCCCTTAGTTTTAAAAGGCGCAAGGCGCACCGAGGCGCAAAGCGCAACGCGAAGGGAGGCGCACGCAAGGCGAAGACGCATGCATCTCGTAGGCGAGACGCACCTTTGATGCCAACAACCTTAAAATCAATTATAGGACATATTTTATACTCAAATTACAAATAAACTTAAAAAATTTAACAAAAATATTAACTGCTATAATTTAAAAATGTAAGCTACTGCTTTAGTGCCATCAATACATTTTTAATAGGCCCCAACTACTAATTAACCGGTGGATGTCCCAACTTTGGGGGGTTGTGACTATAATTAGGCCTTGATGACTTATAACTGGTTGAAGAGGTAGAAAAAAAGTTCGGGGCCCACTCTATCTCCCTTCCTGATATGTCTTCTGTAACTCCTTATTTCTCCTTTGTTAATGGTTGGTTTAAGGTTGCTGCAATTACCACCGAGTCAACCACTCCGCCGCAGCGCCGCCGGATGCTGATGCCCAGCTTGTCGGAGCTGCGACAATTTTGGCATCTTAGAGTTAAAAAGTGCATACACAAAAGTATAATTTAGATTTAAGAGAATAAGAAAGCAAAGATAAAAGTGAAAAAGAGAAGAAGAGGAAGGGAGCGTCGGAGGAAGCTAGATTTAAGTGGTTGAGAGTAGTATTCGAATAATATGGCAAGCAAACAGGTTATATAGTATATATAATCTAATGATTTGTGCACTCATATAACATCCAATCCAAGCAAAGAAACTACAACTCTAGGCTAATTATGTCGAGATTTGCAGACTAGGACTAACCTCCTGTGCAACTCGAGCAGACCGTTTCACCCTAAAACTAAATTCTAGTGAATTCTATCTTGGCACAGGCCGCACAACTATCAAACAAACAATAATTCGAAATCCAAATATCATTAAATTTCACAAACTAAAACCAACATCCAATGCAAGATGCAACTCATCACCAACAACTTCAAACACGAAAAAAATCTCATTTTTGCTAATCCTAATTTTGCAGATTTTTTCGCTTTTTGATTTTCGATTTGACTGGATTTAAGCTGTAGTTGGGACGCGAACTTCAATCGCACTTTGAAAAGCTTGGAATTTCAAAAGAATATGATTTTAGAGATCTCGTCTTTAACGCCTAAATTTCTATATTTTTTTCAGAATCTAAACTTTCTGTCTGTAATTAACACCAGAAACTTTTCGTTTTTGTGCAAGCATTTCTTGTTGTGTTTCAAGTTTCTGGTGATCATAAAGACTTTGTGGTATTAAAAGTCAAGTTTGCACTCAACGGATTAGCAGCCATAGCAGTCCATAATCGCAAATATAGCAGCGTGAAGCTAAAGAAAGAAGGTAAAGAAGAGGAGAAAGAGGGAGAGGGAGTCACGTGATTTTAAATGAAGTCACGTGACCCGTAACCTGTTCTAGCAGGTTGAAAACCTGAAGGGTCCTATAAAAAACAATGCCCTTAAAGATTAGGACCTCCACAGGTTAATTGATAGTTGGTACCTATTAAAAATGTCCGGCTATAATTAGGACAATGCCATCAAATTTTCCTTTTTTAAATATGTTTTCTCTCTAACCTCAAAATAAAATCAGAAAAGAAGTGAGTCATGTGACTATTTAGAGGGGGGAAGTACCTAGAGGTTACAGCTGTACAAGTTTAATACTAAAAGAAGAATGAAAGAAACCGAAAAAAAAGAGCAGATCGAAGAGAGAATTAAAGGGGAACAAATAGAACGTGGAAGCTTCTCCGGCAACGATCACCGGCAGATCAATGCTGGAAACCACTGGAGAAAAAAGAAGGATAGAAAGAAAAGAAAAATGAAGAAAGAAGAAGAAAGAAAGACAGAAGAAGAAAAACAAGAAGAAGAGAACAACAGAGAACTCACCGGCGAGGCGGCGACCACCGGAGACGACCAAGAACCACCGGTGAGGACCAGCAACGAGTAGAAGCAGAAACCTCGAGTTCTAGGGTTTCAACCAAGGTGATGTCGACGCAAAGGAAATAACGTTCAAAAACTAAAAAACATGGAAAATGAAAAGAAAAAAAGGAAAAAGGGGAGGTGGCCACACGCACGCTTCGAACCCAAAAGCGACCGCCTGTTGCGCCTTGTGCCTCCTGGAAAGGCGCAAAAAGCGCGTGCCTCGCGTTGTTCGCCTCACCTGACCAATAGGATGCGTTTTTCTTAAAACTAAGCTCCCCCCCAAAAAAAAAAAAACACGGAAAAAGAAAATTGGAATATCCAAAAAGAAGAAATGGTAAATTCACGAGTTGCTTGCCATGTCATAGACTTCCTCTCCATTGAATGAAAGCATCATCCTCGAGTTTCCTTCTTTTCCACTCATTGAACTGAAGATTATTTTTACAGGTCCCCCTGATGTTGTGACGTTTGGAGATAGAAAACTTATTTCCTTTATCTTAATCATGCATTTATATAATCTTGATGAAGATGAGCTTATCTCTGATTACTCTTGCCTGTGGTCTGTACTGTTTGTTTCTTTCTCCCAAGTCCTAAGGTGACACTAAAGTTTTCTCCTGCCCCCTTCAAATATCTAGTGGCCTGATGATTCTAACCTTATGTTGGCTAATAATGGTATGAAGAGATTCAAGGTGATGGTATCAATGGCGTGTACAAACTCTATGATGATGAAGTAGTGACTAGTGAGATTTATTCCCTTAAAGATGTAATTCTGAAAGACAAATCCTTCAGACTCTTTAGAAGAGTGGGCAACTATTTATATGTTGGCTGTCCTTTCAACGAAATGATTTAGTTTTTAGATATATAAGGTAAACAAATATACACAAATTTTATGTCCAAGCCTCACAATTGGTAGTCCCACTGTGTGATGTTTGGTGGAAAACGCTTTCTGATGTCTGGAGGAAGACTTATGGCCTTTCAGGATGCAGCCTTCCTATTGTGAAGGCTAGAGCTTGGTGTCTGGATGGCTTGTTTAAAAATGTTAACTTGTCAAAGAAGTTCAAAGAAAGGGAGTAGCAAGAGAGGTGTTTAGCATGGTGTCCTAGATGATCTGGATTCTGGAGGAAGGGGTTATGTAGTATGTACAGTTGATATCTGTTTCATTACTGGTTTATGATCCTCTTGTACAAAGTAGAGATTTGCTTTTATATCTTTCGACCACATTGTGATGTCTTTCCACTATACACCGAAAAACTTTTAGTTCAAAAATCTATGACTGACAGTCAACCAAAGATCGCATGGTTTGGTCATCTCTACACGGTTATCACACAAGACACTGCATTTGATATGATGATTCTTTTTCTCCCTACAAGTGCAAGATTGCATGGTTTGGTCATCTCTACACAGTTATCATGCATTAAATTACTTCGTCATTTCCCAAAAAAATTGGAATTACAGTTTTAGCAGATATATATAGGGTTTGGTACTTGGGTCAGGTTCTCGTAAGAACAATCCTTATATGAGTACATGAGAACACTTTGTAGTTATTTTTTTTAACTATAAGGTACTTCATTTTGGCTAAATTATAACAATTTTTTCCCCTTGCGGGGCGAATCTTCCAAAGAGATTATATTTCTAGAAAAAGGATAACCATGTAATATCAAGAAAAAAAGGATTAAAAATGGATTACTATCCCGCTTTTCTCATATAAGAGTTATTCTCAGCTGGAACTTTATTTTATATGTATAATCACCTAGCTTTATGAAGTGGATCCTATAAACCACGAATGAACTAACTCGTTGCTTTCAAGTTTTGTTGCCTACCTCCCCCCCTTCCCATGCCAACACAAATGAAAGAAGGATCCAAAGAGCAAATATTTCTTTTTCTTTCTTGTCCATTGAAGTGTGCGTGATTTTCTTATGTTCCCCTTGCTTTTCTAGATGGCATTGTAGGTTTGGGTTACCTTTGATTTAGAAGCAGTTTTATTACTTGTCTGATTACTTTGTCTAATGTTGCAGTCTGTACATCATCTCCAGAAGAAGTTTTCGCTCAATTCTTTCAATTTGCTTGGCCATACTGCACCAGTGCAGGCTGGATCCTTGCTTGTACTGGGTCCATTCGTTGATTATTGGTTAACAGGCCAGAGAATAGATGCTTTCGACTACACTTTACCAGCTGTGGTAAGGATACTAACCCCTTTGCATTTCTGAATCCTGCTTTGCTGTAATGGTTTTCCACTAAAAAGGCTTTTGAGCTAATCGAAAGGTTTATCGACAATTTTACCTTTACTGGCCCCGCCATTCCTTCTTGTTAATAAGGGTAAGAGTGTCGGTATGCCTATATGTTATGTGGAAAACGATTAGTTGAATAGCCTTACTCTTCTACTGTGGCGCTTCAATGTTTCTACTTTGTTTGCATCTACATTGATTTGTACACAAGAGAAACTTAAGCCTAATGCATGCCTTTTACTCCTCTCTTAGTTGTAAATAATATTATGCTTGATTTTGTCTCCACAGATTTTTATAACACTCTCGTGCTCAATTGCTATTGGGACAAACCTGAGCCAATTCATCTGCATCGGCAGATTCACGGCTGTATCGTTCCAAGTACTTGGCCATATGAAGACGATCCTTGTTCTGATTCTTGGTTTCATCTTTTTCGGAAAAGAGGGTCTGAATTCACATGTGGTTGTGGGCATGATCATAGCCGTAGCAGGTATGATTTGGTATGGCAATGCCTCCTCAAAACCTGGTGGAAAAGAACGTAGGAGCCTTTCGTTACCTAAACAGCAAAAGAATGGAGCAGATTCTACAGAACTTGATGCAAAGGTCTAACCAATATATTTTTTTCACCCCTTATCCCACACTCACAGTGGTAACAATTACATGAGATGAACTTGAGGGTTATTTAATGATAATATATGATATGAGATGTAGATTTAATTAGACCTTACATTGCCCTGTGATTAGATTTCTTAGCAATTTTACCCCCTCTTTCACTTCTGCTTTTGTAGATTTTACATATTTCACATGATTTTTATTTTGAACTACAGTTTCAGATTTCCCAGAACAGATTTTTATTGATTTTTGTCGTAATTTATAAATACTAGTTATTCTTTTACCACTTTTATTGCTTTTTTCCTGGGAATGTCACCCTCTATTTGACATTTGTCCTGCATTAAGGTAGATACACCCTCCATTTCATATAACTCTTTTTTCATATCCAAAGAAAGAGAGAGACTACTTTAGCTATTGCATTAGTATTAAAAAATGAGTATTATTTATTGATACTTCTATAACGAGCAATGGTATAACACATTGGATGTTCAAAATGATAAATACGTCCTCTGTTTCTTATAAAAAGACTCGGAGAGAAATGGCTGAGTTCTTAAGAAACTTAAAGAGAGAAAGTTGAGATCCACACTTAACAAAAGAAAGAGCAATTTAATCAAATCTTAAACACTTGATTAAACTAACTTTATTCACCATCAATTCCTCACATTCACCCCGTTCCACCCCGCCACCCAATTTGATAACACCGATGAACTTCGACCAAAATTCCGGCGAAGTTTTAACCTTGACAAACTCTGACAATTCCCAATCTCGCCTCTTCAAATCTTTCTCCTACTATCGCACTACCGACGAACTTCCTACTTCTTCCTCTCGCACCGCAACAATCACTTCATTGTCATTTCCGAACAATTCCCACCTCGCCTCTTCAAAACTTCGACAAACTAACCTCTGAATTCCTGTCGTTGACAAACGCAAAGCTTAGCGAAGAATGAAGAGTGAAATTCAGGCCGTATATTGACCAGAGAAGCTTACAACATGGTTTTCCACAAAGATGGTGAGAAGTTTTATTCAGGTGTTTTGACAACAATCACTACACATGTAAAAGAATATCAAGCACCATAGAAGCTGCTCTAGAAGGCTCCTTTCTTTTTGAACTTAACAAAAGTTAGACTAACCACTAAAAAGCTCTTATATTAACCAAAGACATTAGCATACATGGACAGAACTTTTGTTGTCAGCAGCCATAAAACTCCATTTTTTGAGCTTGGCCTGAATTTCTGGAGAGAGAATGTCATATTTTCAAGTGATTGTCGAAGAAGGATTTTAAACACTATTCTTGAATCAATTCAAAGAGATAGAAAAAGTGAAGTTATAAACAGGGAGGTGATGAAGAACACAATTAAGATGCTGATAGATTTGGGAGAAGATGCTGATAGATTTGGGAGAAGATGCTGAGCGAAGAGAGAGAAAGAGTTTCGAACTATTTGGACGCGGAGACTGAAGTGTAAATAACGAACATGGTCGAGCAGGAGATGATTGTTAACTATAAGTTGAAGCTGGTGAATCTGGGACGTTAACTGAAGAAAGAATGCATCACCCTGTATGTGTTCAGATTAAGAACATGTGCTCACTAGTTATGAGCTTTCTTAACTTACAGAGAATGATTTTATGACCATTTTTCATAGTAGTATTAGATTAAGTTATTTCTGCATCTACTAATTCATTATCTGACTTCTTAAAGTACTACTTTAAGGTTGTTTTAAACTCGAAAGCATGGAGATGCCTACGGGGTGACATTTCGCCGTTTCAGAAATGCAAAACGCAGGAAAATATCCGAAAACACCAACGAAACTCCGGAATGGTTAACAAACTTCCCTGCTTTCGACATGCTACCCAGGCTTTAAAAGTCCCATTCTCAAACTAATTCTGACCAGCTGATCAACTTTTCAGCAACAGAAGCTGCTTAATCAATGAAAATAAACTAACACTGAATATTGCATTTCTGTAACCAATGACTATTTGTATAATCAACCAGTGGCAGGCAGTTTAAAAAAAGAATTTAACGGTAAATTGGTGACAGAATCAAGCATTAACCTTCTAACTACAGCAAATTCTACTGACAATAGTTTCCTGATTTCCTCGCTACTGAACTAATAAAACTGTTGTAGTGCCAATTACCAAGAACAACATCCTCAAGCATTGAAAAGGCTCCAATCATTGACTTTGAAGGTTGAAACAGAAAGCTTGAAGACCTCAGCCATTGGCATACATCCAGATTGTTCAGCAGGCGCTACAACTCCAGCACCGACAGTACCAGCACTCACACTCAATGGGCTAAAATCAGAAGATGGAAAAATATTCAGTTAGCATAAGACCCACATAGCACATTATGATACTATTATCTTCTATCTTTTTGGTCTATAAAACGTGCGGACCCAAATCTTGATACCACCTCTCTACACTTAAACATCTAAATTATTTGGCATCCAGAAAAAAATTACTTTTGAAGCATCCTGGTTTTCCCAGAAAATCAACATATATATATGCAGATACAGCATCCTAACACAAGGAAGCATACAACATGCTTTTAAAAGAGAGATTGTGATAGTATGCAGCACCACACAACAATGCTATCTTAAATGTTCCTCCGTTCGGGCGATTCAGAAAGAAAGTGAGCACGCAGCTACAGTTCATAGCAATTGCTTTCCATCACTTTTTGAGAGATCTAAGTGCAAATGGGAGAGGAATGTGGATGTCAACTTTGGGGAATCTTGCTGTTGCTTGGGCAGCATGGAAGAGCAGGAATACGGCCATATTTGAGATAGACAGTTACAAATCTCATCTGAGATGGGTACCAACCCTCAACGTTGCCATTAAATATAGAGAAGCAACGTACAAAGATTGGAAAGCATACATCATGTAGGGAAGGTTGGTGTCCGTCCAACCTCGTAGTTTGGAAGATAATAAATTCATGTGGTTAAAAGAGGAGATGGACCCGTTGGTAGAGTGTTGCTGTTAGAGATAATGCTGATAGTAGCATTGGAAGTAAATTGACATAGAGAGCACTTTGACCAAGAGTTGCAGGAGGCACATACAATACCATTGAGTTGGAGCTGTGTTTTGAAGTGTGGGCATATGAGCTTGCTGGTAGAAAATAACTGTCTGGCGGTTATATTGAAGTTTAAACGGACCATTTGCTCAGGTTCCTTGTGGGGTTATAATTGATGAAGGATTGACATGAGCTACTAAGTTCTATTGTATTATTGCGCAGTAGTTTGTCAGTGCAATGTCCATTGCCTGATGTAAATGGAAGGACTTTCTTGGAGGATTGATCAAAGAAATTTGTTGTTAGATTAACTCAAGCTATTTGCTATATCTCACAAATGATATATTTCCTTCCCACGTTTTCTGATCCAAAGGAAAAAGATAAAAGAAGGAACTAATAATCATTGTCAAGCTTACTTTATAACAACAGGCTCATAAGCAATGATCAGGATATCTGTGCCAACTTCCTTAAGACGCAAATTAGCCAAATAAACCTGCATAGGACACACAATGACTCTAGTCAGCAATTCTATATACGATATATCCACTATGACATTAAGGGGAGAATAGAAACTACAAATCTACAATAATAAAAGAAACCAGCAACCCCTTACCCTTACTATATTTTGTGCCTCTCTGCCTTGCCGTCCCTTAGAAATGGCCTGCACAATCATCACAAAACCAGAACGTAAAATTTTAGATCCCAGAAAATAGTCTTTGTGGTCCAGGGTAAGAGGTCAATGTTGTCACCGACTATAAATGTGTCAGAATTGCTTGTTTCGCAACAAAGCCAAACCAATTCAGACCAGATTGACCAGAATGTAAATGTGTGCTTGGCTAGATTGTTTTTCTGCAGTTTAAGACGGCACTTGGAGTCCATCATCTTAGATCCTAAAGCATCCCACGTAAATAGGAATTTTGTAAGAGTAAAATAATGAAGCTTCAAGGTTGGTCCATATTTGAGATAAGAGAGACATAGAATTTTCAGCGTGTGCAACAAAAGGAAGGGTACTTGCAGGTGACGCAAAGAGAAAAAATAAATTATGAATGAATATATGAGCTAAAAAGAACATGTTTAGTACTATTCATTGTGTTAAGACCACAAAGTAAAATGAAATATGAATGGGACCTCAATCAGTGGCGGAACTACGTTTAGTCCCAGGTGGTCACCTGACCAACTATTAATTTGGAAAATTTATTTATTTATTTATTTATTTATAGAAAAACTCACACCATGCGTTTGACTGACAAAGACAAACCCCAATTCCCCAACACGCACTACCACTTCCTCTCTCACGTATCTTCCTCTCTCCTTTAACCTCAAGTTCCTCAACTAAAATTCTTGAATTTTTTTACATGAATCTCCTTTTTCTTTCAAATCTTCAACTAAAATGATCATCTCGCCTTGATCTACCGACTGATACCCATTTTACCTTTTTTAGAGATAAAAAATTATCATTCAAAACCCTAGAATTTGGGGAAAAACTTGTGTGTTGGTGATTCAAAATCGAAAAATGCAGGAGAGGCGTCTTGTTTGGAGGAAAAGGGAGGTGGACATGAAACTTGGGTAGTTGGGTTAGAGTTGAGAAATTGGAGATGGGCAAAAATCGTTCAGTAGTTGGGCAAAATTACGCTGAAATGGACATAATCAAAGCTCTTCACATGGCGAATAACGATGCAACGGGTGCAATCAACATTATATTTGACACCCCCAATTTTATTTCTCAAAGTCGGCAAACCCTAGAATAAATTTCACTCAGAGGGTCAAAGTTCCTAGCTTAAATTTGTTCACAATTGAGGAGAAGAACGAGAAATCCGATTGAAATGGGGAATTAAGTTGCATGGATGTGGTGGAAATTGGTGGGGAGGAGAGAGATAAGGTGAGTTTTCCAGCGAGTTTGGCCGGAGAAGAATGGTGAAGATGATGATGAGTTGCCTTTAGTGTTTGATTCCTAAGAATTGTGCTCTTTTCGTGATGATAGTTGAAGTTGAGGCAACCAAATATTCGTTGTTGCTCATTCATCTTATTACCTTGGTTAGGTGGAAGAAGTTAAATTTTGGTTTGAGGAAAAGCTGACAATTTCAATTAATCTCGTATCACCTATTTGCCTCTTGTAAGTCATTTTTGTATTACCCTTTTGATTTTGTGGGTTTTGGTTTGAATTAAATGTTAGAAAAAATAAGAGTTTTGATGAAATGGGTGTTGATTTTGTTGGATTTTTAATGTGGTCACCCCTTGGCTGGCCATTGTCTGCAGTATCCCGAGTACTAGCTAGTTTAAGTTAAATATCAAATTTTCTTGTTAATTGCTAGTTTATTGTATGGTTTACTCGTTTAGTTGGCTGTTTAGTAAGTTCATCAAGTTTCAAATGGATTAATTAGTTAGTAATATAACTAGTCTGCAGTCTCCACTCACCACTTTAGTGTTCTGTTTCAATTGGATTAATGTGAAATTTGTGGTTTATAAGAGTTAAAATTAATGAGTGGTTGAGCGAATGAGGCTTTGATTGGGGAATAAAAATTGAGGAAACTTGGGTTTAGAGAGCATAATATTTGATATGAAAATTAATTGAATGATTGATAATTATTATTTATCAAAATATGATAACTAGCCGAGAACCATTGTAATAGTTTATAATTACTATTGCTGAAGGAACCGACTGTTGGTTGTATTGTGGGTGATGAATGGTAGTGTGATCAACTATTCCCAAATTCCTGGATCCGCCACTGACCTCAATCCAGGCAGGACAAGGTGATTACTCTTTTCAACATGTGATCCACTCTTAACATATAGGGCCAAACACAAGTTGACTTAAAAAAGCAGATATATATGCGAATAAGGTAAGCAGACAAACAGAGCCTACTCAGAATCTAGGAAACAAGCATAAATAATGAACGCTGAAACATGTACCAATTATCAGCAAACTCCGTACAGCAGAACCAGAAAAAAATAGTATCGCAGGTGAACACAAGTAGCAGAGATTGCCAAAACTTGTAATAAATCTTAAAGAACATCCTACTGAAACTCCAATTTTGAGCTAAGTTCCAAATTCCGTCAGTATCACCCCATCCCTTCTCAACTAGGTATTAAATAAACACCAACACTTTATCTTATAATTCTAAGGATATCCTTGGAGTTTTCTTATTCCACTTGCTAAATGCCTCAAGATTAAATGGTCAATTTATCATCGTTTTGATATAATAGTTCATGCTACTACACATAATCATGACTTTCCATTTTCTGCATGGACTTATTTTCGAGGGACAGGGAACACGAGAATGCATAATATATCATACAAACTAAAATATAAAATTCATATGATGTAAAATAACTTCTAACATCATTGGTTCACAACTTGACATAATTGGCAGTGCCATTAGAAACCGAAAGAAATGAGTCCTTGATCTGAGAACTGCACCTATCTAGGCTTGAACAGCATATGATTTCACACATGGAATATTTTACCATGTGTGATGTCATATCACACCTAGACCTTACAGAGATCATAGAGCTGCACTAATAACCTGATTTTCAGATGATGAATACTGTAATCATAATCTAGTTATCTATCTCCAAGATGATCGAGTATTACAAAATTATAAGGAGCTTCTGGTTCCACCAGCAGTTCGACGATCAATTTTGATGGTCATCATAATCATAACCCCTAGTAGGCACAAGATTCGGCATACAATTCTCTTCACAATCTCATACCATGATCCATATGCAGGAACAAATTCTAATCCACCAAAAATAACTAACTTGACTACGGAAATGTAAGCTTTATTTGCCAACCACTTTTGTCGTCTACCTAATAGAAACTCAAGAATCGGAGTGCCACCAATAGACCAAATTTTTGAGAACGCGACACGTGAGCAACATCATAATCAGTATAGGATTCAGTCAATGGCTGTCCAAAGTTTCTTAGATCGGCAAACTGTTCAATATCAGAACTACGCAAGCAGGGGATCAATACATCACTGTCAGCAACTCAGCATGCCCACAAATATTCAGCATAGCACAAAGGGCATCAGACAAAATTTTGTAATCTATTACTATATACTAAAAGAGAATACATTGTTCAGCTTTCCCCCAAAAACTATCCTACGTGGCATGTCATGGTTAATCTAATTCCCGCCTACTGCTTTGGTAACTACATTGTTTCCCTTAAATCTTTTATTTTTCCCAAAAACCCAAAAACAATAAAACCTTTTCTGGAATATTCTTTTGAAGAGAGTTAGATCTGGCAATTGCTCAATGTCTCTTCGTCTTCCTTCATTGTCTAACTCCATCTGATTCTCACTTCTGCTCTCTATCAAATAACTTTCCTCTTTTTCCCCTAATGGAATTTCTAGATCTCATTATCTTCAATAAAATTGCATTTTTTTATCTACTCTCACACTCAATGCTTTATCACACTCATTCCCTTACTTCCTCCACTAATTTATCTTTTCGATCCTTCTCTCTCATCACCTCAAGTACACTTCCTTTCTCTACTGTAAAACATACCTCCAATTTTTTTTTATGTTATTTTGGGATCTGGTTGTAGGTTGAGAAAGAAAAGTAATTCACACTAAAGCTATGGAGGGTTTGGGCCCCTTTTTATTTTTGAGAAAAATCGAATTAAAATGATGATGGAAGATTTTTGTAGAAATTTAGCCTTCCTACTGCTTAACCAGGAAATGCTTTCTTCCTCGACAGATACTTAAGCCTCAACAACAAAGTAGATGATGAACAAAATGAACCCAAAATTGACTACTATTTTGTTCAATTAATATTTTTCCGATGTAGAAATTTATAAATTTATTTCGTTCCGTTTGTTGGTCTCAAAGTTGTTTCAACTAATTCTAACATAAAAATCATAATTCAAGTTTATGTTGATCTTTTTTAATTCTCAGTCTAAGTTTTTTTGGAGTTGTAGTTAGAGTTGATATTAGCACCAGGATAATTCTTGGAAGCCATGGCAGGTATATTTGGATGTCTTTGTCCAGGTGGAATTTAATTTTGTTATATGATAATAGCTTCACCCCTGAAAATTATATTTTAGATTCTAATGTCTCCCTTTCAATAATTTAATTCTACTGTTTTGAATTTTTCTTATAAATTTCGTTGAATCATTATATTGCATATAGTTGTTTAATTTGAAACATTTACATAAGATTACTAAGGAAGCATTTAAATTGATATAGTTGTTTAATTTGCAAGCCTTTTGGTAGCTTGAAATTTGAATGATACATAGATTCTTGTCTTATATACTTTAAAAAAATTGTCATTTTGTTCTCTCTCTGTATAAAAATAAGCATATTAAAATATTATAATTGCTTGGAGGATTTGCAATGTTGCTTTGATAATGTGTTACTATATAACATCGAGGTTTAATAATGTGTTACTATATAAGATTGGATGTGTGTTTAAAAGAGATTATTAGGAACCATGAAGGTGTAAGGTTTGAGCCTACTAAGTTGTTGGCTAAATTTAAGAATAAAGTTGTAGAGGTAAATTTTTCTTCTACGTTTAGAAGAGGAATAGTTTGGTTATAGGAAGTCTATGCTTGTGGTGGTTAGTACTCCATGTTCTCTTTCACTGTTTAGTTTTCCCTTATGAGGTCTGATGCTTTTTCCAAGCTTTTATGGCATTAATGCTTGCTATAAATCTCCTGTTATTGACTTTACAGAAATCTTTTCAATGTGTCAATGTGTTTTTTGGGCAATTTGGATGGTTCACATGGAAAATTCTGTGCCATGTAATATCTAATTTTGATTTACTTTTTGTGCATTCTTCTTTCATCTTTCTCTTTCTAACTATACTTTATTTACCTTTTGCAGCGTTGCAGGTTAAAGAAGTCCTAATTAACTCACATAATTTGAACATGATGCATGCATGTAAATCTGTAAACATTTATGTATTATTAGTATTGTTTTGTTGTTTTCACCATATTCTAAGGTGAGATTATTTGAAAAAGGTTAGTGTTTTAACAAATAGCGTCCTCATTACGTTATAATCTAAGTTTCATCAAGTTAATGGATTAATCTTTGGATTTCACTATACGATTTTGTGTGTATGTTTTCCAATTGTAGCAATCAAGTATGCCACTACTCGATAAAAAGATAATATTCATATATATTACTAAGAATTTGTTCTCCACAATATATTAAAATAATTTTGAGCAAACATAAGTTAACTTCAGTAATAAAAGGTGAAGTTTAACAAAGATAAGTTTATGTTAAGTAAAAATAAATTAATTTTAGCAATGATAAGTTAAATTAAGCAAAAAAAAAGTTCAACAAGAATAAGTTTAGCAAAAGTAAGATAAATCCAGCAACGATAAATTAAGTGCAGCAAAAATAAGTTGATATTTACTTCTTTTATATATATCTATCAATAATGAGTAGTTAATCTATCTTCATTTTGCTAAAAGTATTCAAATTGGAGCCATTGTTTAAAATCTATGTATGAGGAGTTCATAAAATCTGGTATTATAACTATTTTTGTTAAAACCGTGCATCGCACGGGTGCTAACCTAGTAGACACAATAAAGAACATGTAAAACTAAGCACTAGGCAAACAAGACAATAACTGGACCAAGCTCATATTCACTTGTACAGTACTCTAAATTTGCAGCTGAAGTTCATTCTAGAATCAAGAAGCATTTTCTTAATAAAGAAATTTCAAATGTGGAAAACAGACAACTCAACCAAAGTTTAATTAAATTGCACACCATTTGTCCAACAGCGCTAGTCACAAGAGCAGGCATGTTTCTGTAGCACAATCCGGGGGCTTCTAGGATTCCTGACTGTTCAATCAACTGCAATTGGATAAATTCAATGTGGTTAAATATGGTACTCACCACCAAATTCCTTTAAATTCTGATACTGGGACTAAAATTGAGGCCTCTAGAATCTAAGGAAAATAAGAACTAAATGATTATATGAAGATAAGCCAAAGTACATATCATGAACAACCATCCAATGCCATTTTGACGGTGTGACAAAGCAAAATTTAAGCATACCATAATCCCAAAATTTAGCATTGGTGAACTAAAGCTTGGACAAGTTTCATACTCTCAATAACTGAAATCACTGAATACTTCAAATCAACATGTTAAGGGGCTTAGCCACTGCCCAAGAGTGAATATATGTATATGCTACATGCACATAGGACTCTGTGTCCAAACTCTTTCATCAGCAAATTTTGAGGGCTACTTTACACTATCACCCAGCACCTCTCAAAGAAAACAGGAAGGGAAATGAAGCTGATAATTGATGATGATATCTAGCTTTTGATTCCTTGTTTTAACGAACAAAAGAAGTTACAGTCATTCCGTAGTGACTTCAAAGCTAAAAAGCTTTGATGGGAAAACCAGCAGTCCTCGATATGAAAGACACTATGACAGAACAAAACTTAACAGATACAGCCCCATCCTAAAACCTCCTAATAGTCTATTACCCCTTCTTACTTGTGCTTACTAATTCGAAGTCAAAGATTGTGATTATGACTTTGATACAGTTCAAATTGCCAGGTTTTAGTTACCAACATATCCCAGTTACTAAGTCCAATTAAGTAACACATTTAGAAACTTAAAATGATTTAGAGGACTTCAATCAAACATTTATAGCTTCTAATATCACTAAATTCATCATGAATGAACATATTTATCAAAGGTGTTTTCTCTCTTTATCAAAGGTGATTTAGAGGACTTCAATCAAACATTTATACCTTCCCTGAGATACTACTATTTCTCACAAACAACAAACTTAGTCAAGTTTTGGAAGACCCACCATCCCACCTTCAGCATCCTGTTCCCTAGCAAGGTCTTGAATGAACCACACGGCACTAGCTTCATCAGCGACATCTTGCTTCAAGTCTAACAGTTCAATGATGAGACTTTCATCTCGATTAGGGTCAGCAAACGCTTCCTACACAACGGAGACAAAAGTCAGGGTGACCCATTAAGCAATTTTAGAAGCCCATTACTCCAAATTAACTTCATCAAAAACAAACTTCAAATAATTCCATAAAGACAATAGCTCAACCTGATGATCAGGAACTTCTCTCACATTGCTTAAATCCTATTAAAAAAAACCACAAAATAGATAATTTAGACTTTAATAATTACCCAAAAAATAATAACAGACTTTGGGGATTTTGGCATACTAAACCTGAAATCTGAGAGGAAAGGTCATTGCTATTGCCCCACCATATAAAGGGCGCTCAGCACATGCATCTTCTGCCATTATTTGAGATTATAAACAAAATCCACAAATTTGACACAAAACTGTACTAACTGCAAAACCCAAAATTAAAATCAATCATTTAAAGGGTCCAACAGATGAATCAATACAAGAGTAATTATAAAGAAAATAGTAACATAAATGTCAAAGGTTTTTTTTTGTTAAAACTTAAATTATAAATTTTTCATTTGCTCATATAATTTATTCATGAAATGTAAAAACATCAAATTGGATTCCAAATATAAATACTAAGAATCCTAATTCCGGAAACACAAATTCCATCATAATGTTTGAGGAAGTAAGTAGAATTAGGTAGTGCTTGAGAACTTGTAATTCATTTGAAATAATGGAATTCGAATTTGGAATTTTTAATCTAGTGTCTGGAAATACTAGAAATTGGAATCCAGAATTTCAATTTCATTGTATTAAGTATATGAGAAATTTATAGAATTTCAAATCTAAAAGTTGAAAATAATCTACTTGACATTTAACAAAGAAATAACAAAATAACTGCACACAGAACTAAAAAATAAAAAAATTGCAACTTTACATCAAAATTTCTCCAACTACAGTACACTATCGTCTAAATATCAATTTTTTCCAAACCAACAAAATCTAGTCTTCAATTCAACTAATACTTCATAACAATAAGAACACTAACAATTACAAACAAACATATAAAAACTCACATGCTCATTAAAATTGAATAAATACCCAAACTTTGATCACTGGGGTTTGACAAAGATGAAGATTGAAATATAAATATAAATCACCACTTGAAACATTATATTCGCATATTAAACTAAAGTTGATGATACATACTATGAGTTAATTTACAATTAGTATAAATATAAATCATAGTTTGCATATTTGTCTAGGAATATAAAAAGATTGAAACTTTAGCATCATCAAACAATTAAACAATTAAGATAAAAATTCATCAGATTACAGAAATATTACTAGTAATTCAAAGATTAAGAGAGTAAAAGAAAAAGAATTGAAGGTAGTATAGTATTTTTTATTTTATTTTTGCTTACCTTGAGAAGTTGAGAGTGAGAAATGAGAGAGTTGGGAAGACTCTAGGCTCTCCATTTTAGCTTAAAACGAAGCTAAAGTGCAGTAGAATAATTGGGAGTGAAAAAATGGAAAGGAAAAAAAAAAGTTTGTAGCGGAGGAAGCTTTTCTCTCAACTTTTATCAGAGCCAGGTTTCGATCCTGGGACCTGTGGGTTATGGGCCCACCACGCTTCCGCTGCGCCACTCTGATTTGTTGTTACAATGTTGCACATTATATTAACTAACCCTTTAGCTGCCTGTCTGCCCTTTTTCAGCATGGTTGCTAAATGCAACATTTAATTGCTAAACATAACTATCCAAATACCTAAAATACCCCTTGATATTTTATTCCTCTCGACTAGCCCCTCTTTATCTAATTTGGAACTCCCTTCTGTTTTTATTTAACCCCTAACTCATACCATTGCCTATGAATTATGGTGTTTTTACATGTATAATGCTAATAATGAATCTTAGAATCTAGGCATAATATATTAATTAACGCTTTTATGTGCAATAATTGGGCCAGAAACATTTGTTTTCGGTTAAGGAAGCATGAATGCTTGAATAATATTCTCTTTGTCTCATAACGATAAATTAAAAAATTATTGTTGTTTTCATGATGTGATGTAAAGTCAATTATTCGATTGCAATGCAGTTTTCTTTATTAGTTGATGAGACAAAAACAAAATGGACTCACGTTGAGATCAAATAGTAATGCATATATTGTTCAATATTACCATATACTGATCCAAATTAAAGCTTTTATAATTAAATTTGGTGCCTGTTTGGGAACCGAAATCAGCCTAATTCACTTGTTTGGGTACCCAATGGAATTAAATTTGAAATTGGGGAAATTACAATATAATCAATATCATATAACTAATATATAAAGCAGAGTACAAAAGCCAGCTCACGAGGTCGCGACATTTGGCGTCCTCATTGGACGCCATTTGTCGCGCTCATTAAGTGTCATGTCATTTTTTTTTTGAATATAAATAGAGTCCTAAATTGATTAAAATACAAATAGAATTTAGGATAAGAATAAATAGAGTTGAGTTCACAATGAAAAACTTAAATATACTAAATTGATTATAACTTTTAATATATAGTTCGTAAAATTATAATGTTTGTACCATTGGAAAGTGTTTAAAAAAGACTCTAAAATAAGATCCATTTATACTATATTTAAAATTTTATATTAAAGTAACATATAAGAGGAAATATTGACTATATTAACGTATTAAAGTAACCTACTGCAATTGGAATTAGCGATTCAATTAGAATTAGGGTTAAAGTATTAAACTAAACTACTGCAATTGGAATTAGGGATTCAATTAGAATTAGGGTTGGTCGCGACATTTGGCGTCCTCATTGGACGCCATTTGTCGCGCTCATTAAGTGCCATGGCATTAGGGATGGCAATGGATCGGAGGTGGATCGGGTGGAGCATCATCCGCCCCATCACCCGCGACCCAAAACTCCATCCACACCATCCATCACCCGCGAAAAATTTCATCCATATCCGCTCCACCCATCATCCGCGGGTGGGGCGGGTGGAGCGGGTGGGAAACGGGTGATACTAAAAAAAATTAATTTGTAGATTTAACAATTTTTTTGAAAAAATAATATTGAAAACTTAATCAAAGACTCATATATTAACGATAAAGTGACTAAATATCAATCTCATTACACACCGGAAAGTAAAACTAATAATGGCTTAATAAAACTAAAAATAATAAAATACAACAAATCCATTGCTATATGCTAGTTTATATATATATATATATATATTTATTTATTTATTTATTTATTTATTTATATATAAACGGGTGGATGGAGGAAGCGGGTGATGGATCGGGTGATGGGTCAAAAAAAAGTCATCCACACCCGACCCGATCCATCACCCGATCCATCCATCACCAGTCAGTCATCCGCTCCACCGCGGGTTTTCACCCATTTATTCGGGGCGGGTGGATGGATAATCCACTCACCCATTGGTAATTGCCATCCCTACATGGCATATTTTTTTTGAATATAAATAGAGTTCTAAATTGATTAAAATACAAATAGAGTTTAGGATAAGAATAAATAGAGTTGGGTTCACAATGAAAAGCATAAATATAGTAAATTGATTATAACTTTTAATATATCGTTCGTAAAATTGTAATTTTTGTACCATTGGAAAGTGTTTAAAAAGTACTTTAAAATAAGATCCATTTATAATATATTTAAAATTTTATATTAAAGTAACATGTAGTTCTGCATGATAGAGTGAATGTCTGAATCATATAGTGAGTTTCTGCTTGATATAGTGAGTGTCGACGTATGTTTCTGAATGATATAGTGAGTTTCTTCATGACATATAAATTAGAAACCAAAGTCAAAGATAATGACAAAATCATATTATAACTTTTAGTTGTTCTATGTCAGGCAAAAATAACGGCCAAAAATAGGGGTGTAATTGTTTACAAACTCTACCTCTTCTTCACTAAAAAGTCCGAGCATTTGCCCGGGTCCCAACTAATAAAATGCTCGCGAGAGATCGCACAGATAAATAAATCTTTTTTCTTTTATTCCGATGCCCCATACTCTATCCAAATCAATATCATATATCTATCCTTTGATTTGGATATATATATAAAGCAGAGTACAAAATGATTTGATTTGGATGGATGTATATATATATATATATATATATATATATATATATATATATATATATGGGTAGGATCCGCTGAAAACAACTCTTAATGTGAAAACTGAAAACAGGGGTAACATTTAACACTTTTAGGGTAACTTTATATATTTCAAGGGTAACTTTTACCAGTTTTGGGGTAACTTTATTATATTAAGAGTAGCTTTGATTTTTTTAGGGTAACTTTAAGTATTATAAAAGTAACTTTGACTAGTATTAGAGTAACTTTAGCTCTTGATATTTTTTTCCAAATATTGCCACCTTCTTCTTCTTCCTTAGCTTTTTCATTCCCAAACTTTGTGTTTTTCAACAGCTATGGCAATGAAACTCAATTATACCCATCAAGTCATCAACAACCTCTTATCTTCTCTTCCCAATGTAAATTATCTATGTCTGACCTCGAAATTCAATATAAATCAACATTATCCTAATTGTTTTGATGTAGAATAAGCAACAACAGCAGAATCCTTATGAGTGCGAGGCTGCAAGCTAAAAGCCTCTTATAAGATGGAGCGTAGATTGTGATTAGATCTTTGGTTGAAGATGGAGGCGTTGATGATGGTGGCGCTTCGGTGTTTTCCGCCATTGTTGAAGGAGGAGAGAGAAAATAAGGAAAGGGTTAAATATGGAATTGGATCTTTAGAGGAGAGAGAACGAGATATAGATGGAGTTTTATGAGGAGAGAGAGAGAGAGTGAGAAGTGGCGGTAAAACAGGGGGGAAAATCACAGAAAGGGGTGAGAGTGGGAGAATTGAGAATATTGGCCGCATGATAAAAAATCAACCGCCGAGATATCTTGTTATATAAAGCAGAATACAAAAGTCAGCTCACGAGGTCGCGACATTTGGCATCCTCATTGGACGCCGTTTGTCGCGCTCATTAAGTGTCATGTCATTTTTTTTAAATATAAATAGATTTCTAAATTGATTAAAATACAAATAGAGTTTAGGATAAGAATAAATAGAGTTGGGTTCATAATGAAAAACTTAAATATAGTAAATTGATTATAACTTTTAATATATAGTTCGTAAAATTATACTTTTTGTACCATTGGAAAGTGTTTAAATAGTACTTTAAATAAGATCCATTTATACTATATTTAAAATTTTATATTAAAGTAACGTATAAGGTCGCGACATTTGGCGTCCTCATTGGACGCCATTTGTCGCGCTCATTAAATGTCAAATCATTTTTTCAAAAATAAATAGAGTTCTAATTAATTGATTAAAATACAAATAGAGTTTAGGATAAGATTAAATAGAGTTGAGTTCACAATGAAAAACTTAAAAATAGTAAATTGATTATAACTTTTAATATACAGTTCGTAAAATTATAATTTTTGTACCACTGGAAAATGCTTAAAAAGTACTTTAAAATAAGATCCATTTATACTATATTTAAAGTAACGTATAAAAGAAAATATTGACTAATTACGTGAACTAAATATTATAAATTTTTAGTGGTCAGCATTGCACATTGAGTTCTTCCCCAAGGTACGGTATCTAATAAATACACTCCTCATATTTTTTTTTTCCTTTGATAAGAAACCAATGCTGCAACTTTCGTCTCCTCCAAACATGAATGTTGGATAAGATGGGACATGGTCAACATATTAGAAAGAGGGTTGATATTGTTAATCATGTTGGTCTATTGAGGCTTGAAGGGCACCGCAACAACAATACCTTAGCAACATACCGTAACAATATTATCAATCCTTCATAATTTAACAAACTGTTTCATATATATATGACAGGTGCACTAATTTGATTTGTAAACACAATGCGTACTAAAGAAAGGTAAGTTTTATCTTGAACTTAGAACATATACTGATGACTTAAGCATTGGAACAAAAAATAAACTTATGTGCTATGATATTGTAAATAAAAAGGTCAAGGATATCAATTGAACCAATCAGGTACAATCTGATCAAGGATTTGAGCAAAGAAAGACAAGATTGGACTCTAAAAGTTAGGGTCACCAGAATGTGGGATGCAATAAACCAGAAAACCAACAATTTTATTGGTGTTGAAACAATACTTGCAGATGAGGAAGTAAGCCCCACTATACAATTAACACATTATCTATTTTTGTTTTCTTTTGAGCTAATCTTGCAAACTAAATGGCCTACTAAATTAGGGAGATCACATTCAAGACTCTATAAGAGGAGATGATGCATCAGACTACAAATGCACGCTCAAGGAGGGGACATACATCTACATAATTAGAAACTTTAATGTGACAGCCAACAAAGAAGAGTATAGAACTGTCACAAATAAACACATAATATATTTCAACTTCTCAACCTGTGTTCAAACTCTAGATGAAGAAGAACCCAAAATTCCTAAACACAAATTTGAGTTGGGAGACTATGAGTTGATTAAAAAGCGATGTGACTCAATTGTGCAACTCACAGGTACTCATATTTCATCATTATATAGCCTTTATATTTAAATGCATATTACAACTTATCTTTAGTAATTATTATTATATGTACTTTATATATATTATTATATCCCTCATGCAAAATATAATAGGACAAATACGGGCCATTGGTAGACTGACACAACGAGCAAGAACTGTACTAAGGGAAATCACATTGGAGCATATATACAAGGTTAATGTTCTTTATTTCATAAAGAACACTGTTATTATTCGTAGTTTTACAGAAATATTATTCTAGGTCTTAAATTTTTTAATTATTTGCAGTGGACAAAACTTTGTCGTAACACTATGGGGAGATATTGGTAAAACATTCGGCGATCATCTCAGTTTAGACAACTCAGTATCAATTGTTCGTGTGAACATTTATATTTGAAGTAGGTTGTGTAGTATATCGTGATATGTGTTTTAACATATGAAAATATATATGTAGTTTCCGCATGATAGAGTGAATGTTTGAATCATATACTGAGAATCTGCATAATATAGTGGGTGTCTAAATGATATAGTGGATTGTTCAGAAATGATGTAGTTTTTGCTTCATGTAGTATGTATCTAAACGATCTAGTGCGTTTCTTCATGACATATAAATTAGAAACCAACGTCAAAGATAATGACAAAATCATATTATAACTTTTAGTTGTTCTATGTCAAACAAAAAGAACGACCAAAAATAGGGGTGTAAATATTTAAAAACTCTACCTCTTCTTCACGAAAAAATCCCGAGCATTTGATCGGGTCCCACTACTAGTAGATAAATAAAAGAGGAACTTTTCGGGAGCATAGAGAGCTCTTCAAGATTTCGATCTCATAGAGTACGCCACGTAGGATTTATACATATATAATTTTTTTTTTTACAAAAATAGACTTCTACATATATTTAAATACATATATAGAATTTTAGATAAGTGAAGATTAGAGTTTGGTTTGACTCAACAACCTAAATTATCATATTAGGTAAATTGTGTATAACTTTTGCTACATATTTCAGAATATTATGATTTTTGTACCATTGGAGAGCGCTCGAAATATGCTTTGAAATAAGATCCATTTACAATATAGTTCTATAACTTATGAAATAGAGAGTGCCATGTAGGATTGCCATGTCACGCATTTTTATATTTATCATTTAAAAAAATAGAGTTCTACATAAATTTAAATACATATAACGAGTTTTAGATAAGGGAAAATTAGAGTTTGGTTTTGAATGAACAGCCAAAATTATTAGATTATGTAAAATATATAATTGTTGCTACGTAATTCGAAATAATATAATTTTGTACCATTGGATAGTTCCCGAAATATGCTTCGAAATAAGATCAATTTACAATATAGTTTTACAACTTAAGAAATAGAGAGCGCCACGTAGGATTGCCATGTCATTAATTTTTATTTTAAATATATTTAAAAAATAGAGTTCTGCATATAGTTAAATACATAAAAGGAGTTTTGGATAGGGAGAAATTAGTGTTTCGTTTTGAACAAATAACCTAAATTATTATATTATGTAAATTAAATATAACTTTTCCTACCTAATTCGAAACATTATAATTTTTTTTTTACCATTGGCGATTGTTTGTAATATGCTTTATAGTTTTACAACTCATGAAAATATATTTAATTAGATGAATTTTAAGGCATTATTTAGTCATTCTTTTAGATAAATATAATAATAGCTATATGTATAGTAAACTATATATATGTGATTATAACATTTGATCATAGGTTCGATTTACAGGGTCAAATATATTATTTTTCAAAACCTCAGTCTTACTCAACGAACCAAAACAATTTAGTATAACAACAAAATTTATTAAGGAAACTTTGTTGTTAAAATAAAAACTAAAATCTATATAGCGATAAAGTTACATATATATCAGAGTTTTGGATGATGAAAAAATTAGAGTTTGATTTTAAAAAACAACCTTAGAATATTATATAGATCTCCAACTAAGAATGTCATGTCATTCTTTTTAATTTTTTTTAAATAAATGTTTACCAAAGATATAAATACATATAATGTGTTTTGAATAAGTGAAGATTATATGATTTTAAATAAACAACTTAAATTATTATACTATGTAAATTGAATACAACTTTTGCTACATAATTCGCAATATTATAATTTTTATAACCATCGGGGAGTGCTCAAAATATGCTTTGAAATAAGTTTCATATACAATATAGTTTTATAGCTTATGAAAATATATTTATTTAGATGAACAATAACATATTATTTATTCTTTTTTTAAGTACATATAAAAGTAACTATAAAAGCAACATATTATATGTGACAATAGCAATTGTGTCTCTCAAAATCATACTTTTTAAAAATGAGTTATAATAACAAAAGATATATATCTATAGTTTTGAACATATAGCATACCATGATGGAATTACATGAAAAATCAAATAAAAGTTTGTCAACAACATTGCAGAGGTACTCGTATTATATATGCAATTAACTGATTATTTTATTCCTAGAATATTTATTGTATACATATTCATTTATGTTATTCTTTTTCATATATCTATATGTCGGATCTTATTCTTTTCTCCATTAATTTAACTATACTAAAACTAATTGGGAAATCAAGATTCCCATTTCTAGATTATTTGAGGTCACAGAACATTAAAAAGGGGGTAGTTTGATAAGTCTTGATATGGTTATAATTGATGAAGGCATATTTTTTCTCTTAAATAGTATTTCGATTATAGTAGAGGTTAGTTTTATATTTAATTAATTTTATTCATGATACCATCATTATGATCTTCTTTTTGGCTTTCTCATCTTCCAATCTATATGCATTAGTGTTTATGTTTTTCTCTATTCTTTAGGTCGTGCATCTATTAATTTATTACCCTATACTTTCTTAAGGTATCATTTGGGTATTTTTCATGTTAAAATTGTGTTAGCTATTCTTAGTCATACCAATTAATGGGATACCATTTAATAATAGATTTAGCTACAATATTCAATTGAATATTAAAAATATAAAATTTATATATTGCAATAACAAATTTAGAAATTAGAGTATAATGACAAATACTTTCTCCGTTCTTTTTTTACTGCAACAATGGGTTTGGACATGGTTTTAAGGAAATAAAAAATGGGTAGCTTAGCATAGAGGTACCCCGTGAATTAACTAGAGTAGGGCATAAGTAAATCTTTAACAAAGTAAACGCAAATTTTATGAGGCAATTTGAGTAATTAATGATGGTTTTATTAACATAAAGTAAAGACAATATTGTCAACTATAGTTGTTTTTTATAACAAAAGTGTAATGGATTGGTTCCAATAGATGAAATTACCCAAAGTGGTAAATGTTGCACTAGAATAAAGAGAACGGAGGAAGTATGTAAATATAATGGAGTTGAAAAATCTCATTTAACAACAAAAAAAAAAAACCAACAATGTTAACAAAAAATTTGTAAAAAATAAAATAAACAACAACCCGTGCAACGCATAGGCTTCAAAACTAGTTTCAACTCAAGTTAAAAACACACTATCTAAATCCCAACTCTTCACCTTGTTATTTCCGTTTATCTCCCATGTAATTTTCTCTCCCCTCTTATTTCTCCATTATGTCCTCCCCTCCCTCCCCCCCCTCGCGGTGACCCCACCCACACACCGAAAAATCTCCATCCTCCTGTAGTTGGCAAGTTTCCGACACCATGCTGGACTTAAGACGAAATCCTATCCCTAATTCACGTTTACTAGGAAACCTCCATCAAAATTCGAGTGAAGGAAGTTGGCGGAGTGGTGACTTGTCGGTTGCTGGTTGAGTCTGGGTTAGTTGGAGTATTTTGGGGGAAAGAAAGGAAACGAATTAAGAAGGTTATCCAAGAAACGAGTGGGTATATCAAGGTTTCTAGGTCGTCTAAATTGGAATTCAATTTCCATATTTCGAAAATGACTTTGAGGAGTTAAAATTGGATTTTAAAAGCATGATTTCAATTTCTAGAATTGAAATACTAAACTTGAGACAAAATATAAGTTTCCAAACACTGTCTAAGGGTATTATGATGTATTTGTAAAAAAATCAATAGAATATTGTGAACATTGAAAACATTGAGCATGTACATTGAATAAGTTTAGAATGAAGTGAACATTCAAATCTATATCTATACAAATATATTAAAAGGCGTGCGGAAGAAAGCCTATGTGCCACGTGGCACTTGCCTCAACTTTCTAATGCAAATGCTTTATGTCTATGTGTACTCCTCACTTTTAAAAAAATGTGTAAGTGCAAGGTATCGAACACGTGACTTTTGAAATGAAAAGTAAGAGCTTAACCATCAATACACTATGAATTTGTTGTCTAATGTTTCAAATAAAATATGATAAAGTCTTGTAATAAGTATACTTTACTAAAAAGACTTGAACAAGTATATGCATCTCTAACACTCTTATTACGTAACTTACAAGAGAATATTGATGTCATATTCTCTTACCACAAGTCTTTTTAAGGTATTGTTTTCAAACTCAAACCTTTCAATTTTTCTTTACTTATCACGTTGTGACGTGAATTTTTCAATTTCTTAATGGACAAAAAATACGAAAAGTAGCAAAATAAATTAAAAAATTTAAAAATAATAACATATTAGTTTATTGTAACTGACTCGAGGCATCGCCCGGGCAAAAAAACTAGTTAATATATTAAAAGGTGTTCCTAAACAAGGAACGGTGCCACGTGGCGCTCTCCCAAAGGGGATTATACTCCATATAATCCACATACACTAAAAAATTAGAAATTGCATAATATAGGATTTGATCTCGTGACATCAAATTTATATACTAAAGTCTTAATCACTAGACCAAGTGATATCTACGGCCAATTTGGTAAGAGGCCATAAATGGTGGGAATGGTAATGCGTTATAGTGTAAATTTGTACTAAAAATCCAATGTCATTACCTATGGTAATCCTACTTCATCCCAAGATATTCATTTTCTTCCTAAAATCTCATTACTATCCATTACCACTTGGGAAGGTGGTATTGGGTGGTAATGAAAATTTATAAAGGGAAACCCATGTTTTGTGATAAAGTTTCATTCCCATGGTCATTGACAAGAGAACTTCTTTACAAATCTATACTAAATTTCATTACCATTAACATTATTTATTACCACTAGCCATACGGGCCGTTAGTAAGGGTGGAAGTTCGGTGTACGGTTTGGATTTAGTCCTAATCCAATCCGATCTTAACAAAATTTGAATTTTAATTTTCAAATCCAAATCGAAACCAATTAGAGTTTGAGTCCAAACCAATCCAATCCGCATTTTCAGACACTAGACTGGATCCGATCTGAATTATCCAAAAATTTTAAATGTTTTTTTCGATGATATTAATTTGGTGCGAGCATCAAAATAAAATGTTTGATAATATAAGTAATTCATATAATCCTATAAAAAAATTCATTAATAAATTAATAATAACTAATAATTCATTACAAACTCATAATTCAAGACAATGCTTAAGCCCAATCATATATTAAAAATATTATAAAAAGAATCGGTTAAGCCCAATCATAAATATAAAATATTGGATCTATTTACTATTCAGTTATTTTGGATTTTTGGATCCAATCACCCTCAATCCAAACCCAATCCGAAAATGCGATTTTTCAAAAAAGAAAACTCAATTCGAATCCAATCCGAACATAGTTTGAATCCAATCCGAATTACTAATTCGGTTTGGATTGGATTGGATTTTGGTTTTTATCTCGAATAATTTTCACCCCTAACCGTTAGTGTTATTATATTAAAGTGTTGTATTAATAAAGTGGAAAAATTTCTTACCCAGGACATAATCTAAGTCTAAAAACTACTCCCTCCGTCCCAAAATATAGTTCCCATTTCCCTTTTTTCACGGTAATTTATGCAAGTAGAATCAAAGAGGGATAGTAAAAAATTTTTTTTTATTTAAATAAATGTTGTATGGGAAAAGATGATTTTAGGAGAGAGAATGGAGAATAATTGGTGAAAGAGCATTAATTATAACACTTGGGTTGAATAAACAAAGCAAAAAACAAAATTCAAGAAGCAAATAAATGATGGGACACGATTTTTTCTAGACAAATTACGGAAAAATGTGGAACTAAATATGGAAATGAGAACTATATTTTGGAACACCCAAAATGGAAATGGGAACTATATTATGGGACGGAGGGAGTAATTATTATTTTAAAACGAGTGGGACATATGAAATTGATTGAATTGCAATCACTAGACCCAATCATACACGCCCCTAGAGGTCCTTAAGAGTGCTAGAACCTAGAATAACTTCCCAACTTTGGCCCATACCATGATACCAATTACCATGAAATGAAAATTGGATATGCACATCTCTAACTTAGAAAAAAATTAAAAAAAGAGCCATTTCCCATCTTCTTCCTCTTACAACTTCGCATATTTCAGAAAACAAAATTAAAATTGAAAAATAAACAAAAATCCAAAATCTTATGCCTTCTGCTTTCTTCCTTTACCCTTCTGAATTCTATCTTTCTCTCTCTCTCTCCTCAAAACCCCCTCTGGAAACCTCTCACAATTTCCATTTCCATTTCAAACTCAACAAAAATAAATAAATTCCAGATTTCATCTTCCCCCTCTTTCTTCAATCGTCGATTTTTATCTAATTTTTTGCGCCCTAATTTCTCAATCCGAAGAAACCCTAGCTATAATTTCGCCTCTTTCATTTCATTCTTCCTTGATTCTTCTCATGTATCTCTTTCTTTCTATCGAATCTAATACTTTTCTTGCTCAGATCTTCTCTTAAATCCTTTTCTTTTTTCAATTATGGCAAACAAATTTTTGTGAATATAATAATCTTTTCATTTCAATTTTTTTTTTCTCTTTTTGTTAGTTCGTACAAACGATTAGGTCTTGTCTTCGATCGTCTTTTTCTCGATTTGTGATTTTTTGTGCAATTTTTGGAAGGAGGAGAGAGAGAAAGAATGAGTAATCAGAAGAAGAAGCCGTTTCAAATAGAGGCGTTTAAGCATAGGGTGGTAGTGGATCCGAAATATGCAGATAAGACTTGGAAGATATTGGAGCACGCTATTCATGAGATTTACAATCATAATGCTAGTGGTCTTAGCTTTGAGGAGCTTTACAGGTTTGCTTTCTGTTAATTTGGCTTTCAATTGTTGCTGTTTCGCTTACGGACTTTTCGCCGTTCAATTTGATTTATTTGGCTCTCTATGTTGATTGAAATGTTGATTGCTGTTGTGTTTTTGGTATATAGATAATGTATTTAGTTTTATTATTACGCAGTGGCAAGCGGTTTAGCTATTCTAACTTTGTGGTAGTGATTGTGAGAAGTGTAACTAGCTGAACAAATTATGCCACGAGTATTCGGATTTGATGGTTGTAGATGAATTTAGCTGTATGTGAATTAATGGCCTTATAAGGATAGGATTGAACTGTTATTTTTTTTTTTTTTTGGGGGGGGAGGGGGGTGGTAGTGGCGGTGGTGGTGAAAGCATGAGTGCAGGGATAGTAAGGGTAAACTAGATCACGTGGAAACCTTGAATGGAGTGCCTGAGGTATTATTGAGACGCTAATTTATGCGGATTAGTGCTGAATTATGGTTATGGGAGGTAAATAGAGACGCTGCTTGGTGCTTAGTTTGCAAGTTTGGTTGGAGAGGCATTAACTGACATGCTTCTTCATGGTGCAATTAGAGCTGGGCTATGGTTGGCCAATACCTTTGAGGTTATCATATATATGCCCATTGTTATATTGGCGATACAATGTCATTCAAAATTAGGTGGTCTCTGGTGATGAACGGTCCAAAGCAACAAGTGAAGGAAATAAAAAAAGGATGTTGTTGATTCTTTTTCACAATATAGGACTAATACTTATAGAACTGTTTTGCAGAAAGAAGTGCAACTGCTCGGCCAAATTGGCCTGTTATGTGTTTGAATTGTTCTAAAGCGTTTTAAATTATAGCATACTGCTAGGGATTGTTCCCTTCCCTTTTCCAATTTGTTATTGTTGTCTTTCATTTACCAAATTAGCAATCCAATTGCTTTTTATTTCCCATTTCCATTACAAAGAGGCTAACCATGAAAGGTTTTTGTTCATCTTTCGGATGGAAATTACTCTTTTATTTTGCCTCGTAGTTTCAGTTGATAAACAATTGGCATTGGAGAATGTTTTGAATCAGCATGCAAACATTATTAATTCATCATATCTTAATTATAATCTCCTGTTATATTTCCAGTCTCGGTCCATGTATATGACTTTATTATGGTAATGCTTAAATACTGTGTTTCTTTTTCTCTCTTTTTGTTGTGGGTGTGTGTGTGTGTGTGTGTGTGTGTCACAGAATAATGATGTTGGCTTTATAAATTTGTAGAAGTTTTATGCCTACTTCTTTTGGCAAAGTTTGTATTTCTCATGGTGTTTTCTGTACGTGAGTCACTGCTAAAAGCTCAATTTATTATGAACACTTGCTTATATTTTTTGTTTGTCATTTATTTATTCTTTCTCTCTGGTCCTTTCTGGATGCCATCAATCGCTAAGTCCCCAAAATATCACCTTCTCAACTTCTTCTACTGTGTAATATTCTATTGATTTAAAGGTTCTTTTGTTTCTTTTGGAGACATTATGTGAACAGGTCGATCACAGAGTAAATTAGGGTTTTCCTGATATTTCTTTTGTTGTTCTCACTAGAGCATCTGTGGCGTCTGACATCAAACCTGCAGTAAATCTCTTCATGGCATTTTCTATAGTTTCGGTTGTAGTTGGAGTTTCATAATTTTATATTTTATGGTTATTGAATCGTTGCATCGACCATCGCCATCTGTTAAATGCTGTTATGAAGTATGCTTTTGTGACTGTGACGGCCATTGTGATCCTATCAGCGTTTTATAGCCCTGATGTTTCGTATGAAAAACGCAAATTAGATGAAAACCCCACTGATTGCTATGGCTGTAAATTGTATTATGTCAGTATCAGAATGAAAATGTTTGAAGTCTAAGAGAGGCCAATGGTTATGGGCCTTGTGGCAAGTTTATTGAAATGGCTTTAAGAAATGTTCTTATTAACTTTTTTTTTTTTTTGAAAGGAGAAATGCTCTTATTACTAATGATGCTTTCAATTATTCTTAGAAGTGGAGTTTCACTACATTCTCTCATGGTGTTCTGTCTTGCATTTTCCTGGATCATCAACCCATTTTCGACATTTGAAGTTTCTCAACTGTCATAGAAAATACTAAGATAATTTATGTGCTTCTGCTTCCTACATTGGCTTGTGCTACATCCGTTTCTAATTATTGTTTCATTTAAGCATCTCATTTTTTCATTCATCTTTTGATTTGTTTTTAATTATAATTTTTATTAACTTTTACAGAAATGCTTACAACATGGTCCTCCACAAATATGGTGAGAAGCTATATTCAGGTCTTGTGACAACAATGACTGAACATTTGCAAGAAATATCAAAATCCATAGAATCTGCTCAAGGAGGCTCTTTCCTTGAAGAGTTGAATCGGAAATGGACTGAGCATAATAAAGCCTTGCAGATGATACGAGACATACTGATGTACATGGACAGAACTTTTGTTCCTAGCACTCATAAGACTCCAGTTTACGAGCTTGGCTTGAATTTGTGGAGAGATAATGTTATCCATTCCAGCAATATTCAGACAAGGCTTTTGAACACACTCCTTGATTTAATTCAGACAGAGAGAAAGGGGGAAGTTATAAATAGGGGGTCTGATGAGGAACATAATCAAGATGCTAATGGATTTAGGCACTTGTGTTTACCAAGAGGACTTTGAGAAGCCATTTCTTGAAGTTTCTGCTAATTTTTATCGTGCTGAATCCCAGGACTTCATCGAGTGCTGTGATTGTGGTGATTACTTGAAAAAAGCTGAGAGACGTCTGAATGAAGAAATAGAGAGAGTTTCCCATTATTTAGACCTGAGGAGTGAATCCAAGATAACGAAAGTGGTGGAGAGGGAGATGATAGCTAACCACATGCCAAGACTAGTTCACATGGAGAACTCTGGCCTAGTTAATATGCTTCTTGATGATAAATATGAAGACCTGGGGAGAATGTATAATTTATTCCGTCGGGTTGACAATGGTCTCAGTACTGTTCGAGATGTGATGACTTCTCACATCAGAGAAACCGGTAAGCAGCTTGTTACAGATCCAGAAAGGGTGAAAGATCCTGTGGAGTTTGTTCAGCGTCTTTTGGATGAGAAAGATAAGTATGATAAAATCATAAGCTTGGCTTTCAACAATGACAAAACTTTCCAGAATGCTCTGAATTCCTCATTTGAGTTCTTCATCAATCTGAATCCCCGTTCTCCAGAGTTTATCTCACTATTTGTGGATGACAAACTTCGTAAAGGTCTTAAGGGTGTTAGTGAAGAGGATGTGGAGGTTGTATTAGATAAGGTAATGATGCTTTTCCGATATCTACAGGAGAAAGATGTGTTTGAGAAGTACTATAAGCAGCATTTGGCTAAGCGATTGTTGTCAGGAAAGACTGTATCTGATGATGCAGAGAGAAGCTTGATTGTGAAGCTTAAGACAGAGTGTGGTTATCAATTTACTTCTAAGCTAGAGGGTATGTTCACTGATATGAAAACTTCTCAGGATACAATACAAGGATTTTATGCCAGTCATGGTACCGAGCTAGGGGGATGGACCTACACTAGTTGTGCAGGTTTTGACAACTGGGTCCTGGCCCACTCAACCAAGTGTTCCATGCAATCTGCCTGCTGAATTATCACTGCTCTGTGAAAAATTCCGCTCATACTATCTTGGAACACATACCGGCAGAAGATTATCTTGGCAAACCAACATGGGTACAGCTGATATAAAAGCAACCTTCAACAAGGGTCAAAAGCATGAACTGAATGTCTCAACTTATCAAATGTGCGTACTTATGCTTTTCAATAATGCTGATAGACTTAGCTACCGGGAGATTGAGCAAGCCACTGAGATACCCGCTCCAGAGCTGAAGAGGTGTTTGCAATCACTAGCTTGTGTCAAAGGAAAGAACGTCCTTCGGAAAGAGCCGATGAGCAAAGATATTGGCGAGACCGATGCTTTCTTGTTCAATGACAAGTTTTCAAGCAAATTCTACAAGGTGAAGATAGGAACAGTAGTTGCACAGAAAGAATCAGAACCTGAGAAACAGGAGACACGACAAAGGGTGGAAGAGGATAGAAAGCCACAGATAGAGGCTGCGATAGTGAGAATAATGAAATCTAGGAAAGTACTAGATCACAACAATATTATTGCTGAGGTCACAAAGCAGTTGCAGTCTCGTTTCCTGCCAAACCCAGTGGAGATTAAGAAGCGTATTGAGTCCCTAATCGAACGTGAATTCTTGGAGAGAGATAGTTCGGACAGGAAGTTGTATCGCTACCTCGCCTAAGATGAGTTTTCTAGCAGTTCACTCACTGGTGTTTTTCATATTTCGTGCTGAAAACTGGAATTGAATGTACCTTAATTTGAAAAAGTGAGCCAGTTGCTTTTGAATTCCTTCAGCTCACAGGGTTTTAAAAGGTTTCCTTCATTATTGGTATCCCTTTTACATGAAAAACCCTAGTCTCTGTTCAGTCTCAGAATTATATTGCAGGATACTTGACTAGTGCCACGAAGTTGATGCAGGAAACCGCGCTTTCAAACACAATTTCCTTAAGATTATGTCAGAAGCGACTTGGAGTCACAGTCTTGAAGACCGTTTCAAGGGGAGTATATGATGCCCATACTTTTCGGTGCCTAGGGTGTTGCTGTTTGAATCTTGTGGAAGAGCTGTTTTTACTTGTATAGACTGCGTATGTATGTCGTGCACACAAGACAATCTGGTAGCTTGGTGTAAGCTACATAATCGTGGGGCATCATATTGCTTAGTGATACTGAATTTCTCAAGTTAAATTTAAACTTGTCATGGTTTTACTTCCATAGGTTTATTTTATGAAGTATGGATTCATTGATTAATAGCCATAAGTTGATAAGCAAGTATTTGTTTGCTCTAGTTGTTTTGCTGTCAATCTTTCTTGAAGGAAGTTTAGTAGGGTTGAATAGTTTTCTTTTTGTTTAAATTTGTCTGCTGTTATGAGGAGTAAGCAAAATGCAAATTCCTTAATCAATGTGGAAAGGAACAAGAATTTTGCATATTTCTTTTGATAAGGGAGAAAATGGAGAAAGATTTATTGGTTTTAGCTATCCCAGAGGCCAGAGGAATGAGAAAAGCTTGAAGCACATATAAATAGAAACTCAAATCTGTCACTCTTAGTATGAAATTATGAATGAAAGAGGTGATGAAGTGAAGTGTTGTACTCACTGGATTTTCCACAAACCCTGGTTCAAACACGTAATATAGATAGTTCGTTCATCATATACCCAAGTGTATTATAGATTAATTTTTGCTCATTTGCTTATTGGAACTCTCTTTTTCTAGTACATGTTCATTTGGATGATTTCAAATGAGCAATGAGAAAAAAAAAAGCCTTGGGTGTACCATGTTCACAGTACACTCAGGTTATGATAATTTTTTTGTAATACAAAATCTTGAAGTGTATCAATATATTCTACCTAGAAAAACAATGAACTACTCATGAAAGAAAAAAAAAGAAAAACCTTAGGATTAGGTGTATGTAGAAAATTTTCTAATAATGAGAGATTACGACACATTGATGGATAAAATAAAAAGTATTCAAGAGTAATTTTGTGTTTGATTAAAATACAAATACTAATTAACGTGATGGGAAAAAAAATTGTAGATTAAGCCTTAACAACGGCAAGTAATATAAATCGAAAAAATAATTCTTCCATTTTCTACATAAATGCAACACTTTTCACATACTATCTTTGACCACGTTATTTTACTAAAGATGTTATTTATGGAAAATGGTCAAAGTGGAAAATGTTATTTAGTTTCAATGTGTGTTTTCAATTTTGCATAATCGAGGATAAATGGTCAAAGTTCTGAAAGTCAAATGTTGTATTTATTTAAAAACTAAACATGTATTTATTAGGATTTTTGAGAGAAAGAACAACTTTTATCAAATTAAAAATAAAGATATTTAACGTTTCATAGGCTTATCTAGACCTATGTGTAAATGAACAAGTGTTCGCCACCATTACGAATAGCAATTGTGTGGCCAATCATTGTGGATATAATGGTAGATACCCGTAACCAAGTTACTATTATATATTTTTCCCCTTTGTGTGAAGCTTCTCAAATTTTCTGAATAAGAAATTGGTACCAAAAATTTTGGAAAATATTAAAGCTCCCATTTTAATCCACTTCAATGAATATTACATACGCATTGCTTTTTTCTTGAGGGAATTAAATATGCGTTTCGAAACTAAAAATAAATTAGTAAGACATTTGAGGTGAAGATAGTTTTGGAAACTAATTAAACCCTAATCTTAGGTTAAAAACTTGATATCAGTTTTCCAAGAGTGGAAAATGTTATTTTTTCTACTATAAACAATTAACACATTCCTTTTTCCATCCTCACCTTGCTTCTCTTCCCTGCTCTTGTGTTTTCTCTCACCCATTTCCTCTTTTCTTTTCTCTCTCGTTACAACTTTTCTATCAGAAAACCAAACAACAAATATTAAAGTTTGCAAACTGTTTTTTATTGAAAGTATCCTTTGAACCGAACACAAAACAACTAGAAATACAATTACGAGTCTTAGAAACATGCTAGACTTGATAACTTGCAATTACCCAAGCTTTCAACAGAGTCCACCATTGTAACACATATCCTTTAAATTAAGCACATTCCGATCAGGGGAAACATCAGCTGTACTAAAAGGTGCCAACCATCAACCATGTACATTATACATTGTGGTCCGAGGGAGCAAAATTGCTGCATACCACCATCTTTACATAGCGATTGGAAAAAAAATGCAAAAATGGACGGAATCAGCAGTAAGACCTGCAAAAATCTAGCCTTAGTTCAGTATGATTGCACAAGAGTTTTCTGAAACAAGCTCTAGCAAGGCTATACGTGTGCAGAGTCAATAGGGCTGTAAAAGAGGAGAAAGAAATTAAGATAATGGGTTATATATGAGCATATTGAAGCAAGAAAGATGAAACGATCTTAAGGGTCTACTTCAGTTACCACTTGCCATCTTCTACGAATTTCAATTGTCCAGAACAAGGATACGATCTTGTATATCTGAGAATGACTTTACATCCTTTCCCCATAACCTGCAAGTTATCTTCAAGATTAAGCACTCATATCAAATAATAGCATAACCATGATCTATAGGGAGCCACCCAACTTTTATCTTGGATCCCATAGGATTATTAATGTCATATGTATATCAAGAGGGAGGATTTAGGAACTCGAAAATTTCTCTTGTTTTGTAGGAAAAAGTACAATCGCAGGGACAAAGGAAATGGATTTTTTTAGATATTCTATGAAGTTTGATTTAAACTAAAGTAATAGGATAGAGAAGGCTACATTCACCCACTAGGTAATCCACGCACCACAAACAGAGAATAAAGAGGTTAATTAATTTTGCAGAGTTGGCGTCTACTATTAAGTTATGCCTATCTCTAGTTGGGTAAATTGCCTAGTGACAGATTTTTCAGAAATGAATTAATGTCAAAGAGTTTGCGATGTTTCCCTTCATCAGATATCTATTATGACCTTAATAGTAAGACTACGAAATGCTATATGCAACAAACCAAACATCAACATGAGAAGCTAATTATCCAGTAGTATACATGCACTCAAATCCAGATTTAACTCACCAACAATTGATTCCAACTGCATTTGCTCCAGTCCTGTCAGCCTGTTCGTCATCCCCAACATGAACAGCTCTGTCAGCATCTACACCAATCTGATCTTTATTACAGAAAACAGAAAAATCAGAAACCTTTTCTCGAGCACTTCCACATACATTAATGCGCACACGGAGCAACATAGCAAAGCACATCAATTTGATTAATGTAACTTTACAATTGCTGCTAGATAACTAATCCTTAAATTTTGTAACCACAGTGAAATTCTAGAGTGTCAACTGAAAATATCTTTTTATATCCCCAGCCCCCAGGAATTGTACCCATATAGCACCTCCAAGAATCGAAAAACATAGAGCATTTTATGACAATAAATATTGTTTGGGCTCATTTAGTCAGGAGCCTAATGCAGGAGCACAAAAGCCTACTAAAGCCCGGGACAGGTGGCAGCTGTGGGTCCCACCCGAAAGTTGACCTAATCACCAGCATCTGGGGAACTTCTAAAGGGATGAAATAATTATTGCCCGAAAAGGTAACATGCCCATTAGTACCAAAAAGGCCCATCTGAACAATGTTTCCTGTCTGGGAAATCCCCAACACTATAAAAACCAACCGCCTCATCAATGAACAAGGTATTGAATTCTCACCTAACAAACTAGAGCATCTCTCTCTAGACTTTACTTCTCTCTACCTTAATCACATCGACTTGAGCGTCGGAGGGCGATCCGGAACCACCCCGGGGTAGTCTAACCTTGTTTTGCGGGATTCGGCGTACGGATATTGGAGCTCGGGCGATCGATCTTGGGGCCCACATCACATATCTCAACCAATCACAACCCTTAATTTCTTAGCGAAACGGTTTGGCGCCGTACGTGGGGAAGTTACAATCAAAGTCGCTTCGCCACCACTTAGTAAGATCGATTACGCAATGGCCCCCGGCCAAGAGCACTCGCGCTCGCCGGCCCTCGGCCACAGGCTCGGAGGTCCGAGAGGAGTCCATCCCCATCTCTTCAACGAAGGTCCGAACGGCCCAAAACACCGACCGTTCAAACCCTTGATCATGAAGAAGGAGAGCATTCCATAGAAGACAGGCGGGACCCCTCCCGTCGGCTACTGCCGGCCCGACCCCCATCCTATATCCACGGCGAGATATAAACATGATAGCCGCTCGGCTTCAAGAAACCTTGCAACGAGCTCGATAGATATCTTGGCCGACAACTGCAAGAAGGACGCCCTCTTCGACCCCTAAAGACCAAGCCCCGGGCCCTTCCCTTCGGGCGGAGAACCACGGTCGGCCTAGCCAAGCGTAATCGGGGGCAAGGGAATACAACCCGGCTGGTCGGCGCCGCCGATCAAGGCGGGGGGAAGGAGACCGACGCGAGTCTAAAGGAAGATCAGCTAGGCCTGCTGAAGAGACTCACATATCCAAATCCCCTCGGGGCAACGTGGGTCAAAAGCAAAACGATGCCCGACACTTCCTCAACGAGAAGCGCCTCAGCAAGGGTTATGATGCGAGGCACATATTAAACAAAAAGGCCGCTCAGCGCGAGGGTCATGGTGATTCCGCTCAGTCGAATCCCATTCGGATCAACAGCGGGGCACTCAAGTTCATGGTCCCATTCAGCCCGAGGCCATACTCGAGGCACCCAACCCGGGAAAGGTCAAACGCCCTCGTCGAACCATTCGCGGGCCTAACCGACCCGGATGATCACATGGCAACATACAAAGCTCAAATGAGTGTTCGGGCCGGGTGTGAGGCCACTTGGTGCCGCTTCTTTCCGACAACACTCAAAGGTCTTGCCCTGAGCTGGTTCCAAGAGCTCCCAGCGGGGATTATAACTGATTTCTCGGTCCTCGAAGACCTATGCATCCATCAATTTGTTGCCGAAAAGAGAAAAGAAAACGAGCCTCCATTTAATGGGAATCAAGCAGGAGAAGAATGAGAGTCTAGCCGACTACATTAAAAGATTCAATGAGGAGTCATTGAAAATTTCAGATCTACAAGATGCGGTGGCATTCGCCGCCCTGATGTCTGGACTTCAGCCTGGTCGGCTAAGGTGGTCCTTGGCCGAAAACGAAGTCAAAACCTTCTCTGAGGCAATGACTCGGGCTCAAAGATTCATCCAAGCAACCGACATATGCCGACACTCAGACGATGGAAGCAAAAAGAGGAAGGATGAAGGAAATCACAGGGATCAGTCGAAGCAGCAGAAGACGGGCGGTCGGTCGGACGGATTCAACGACCATGGCGTCGACCCCGGTTCGGCAAAAACAGGAGGAGATATACTTAGACATAAAAGACAAAGTCACTCTCCCCCGCCCACCTCCCATCAAAACGTCAGTTGCTCGAAGAGATAAGAGCATGTGGTGCGAATATCACAAAGAATGCGGACACACCACTAAAGATTGTAGGGAACTCAAGAAATCCCTTAACAACCTAGCTGACAAGGGGAAGCTGAACCGATACCTCAAACACTCTGGTGAAGAGAAGGGCAAGCAAAAAGTCGGTCAATCCAATAGCGGAGAAACAGGGGGGTTCATCGGAGTCATAGCAGGTGGCTTCGCGTCGGGAGGCCTAACCGGCCGATCACGCAAAGCCCACCTCCAAAGTATAAAGCATCGGGTACTCGATGTCAACCACCCCCGACCCGCGCCCTATAATGACATTCGGGGAATCCGGTCGGCCACTACACACGCCCCACGACGACCCCTTGGTAATTGAGCTCAAAGTGGCCAACACCAGAGTCAAACGGGTGCTAGTGGATAGCGGATCCTCAACTGATATAATCACGTTGGAGTGCCTCAGGAAACTGAAATACACTGAAAGGGATGTAACCCCACTCAATCAGCCACTCATAGGCTTTGGGGGAAACTCGGTACACCCTGTCGGATCTATAAAGTTGCCTACTCGGATAGGAGAGAAGAGCAAAGGAAGAAGCCTACCGATTAACTTCCTAGTAGTAGACATCCTCTCGCCATATAACATCATAATGGGAAGACCCGACTACGAACAAGGCCAAAGCAAAGCAATTTCCATATATCGGCTTCTTATGCGGTTTGAAACCGATGAGGGTAAAATCGGAAAGATCCAAGGGGATCGACGGGCGGCTAGAGAATGCTATACGAACGACTTGAAAAGTAAGATCGACGTCCAAGAGGACTCGAAGAAAAGAAAACGAGAAGATGGTCGGCCCTCAGTGGCCTTAGGGTTTACATTACCGAAAATCCCAAGCAATACGAGCGCCCCCGGCCCGGTAGGGAGGACGAAGAAGTCATCATTGATGAGGAACATGGTCGGACTCTAAGAGTAGGCAAGGCCATGGACCCTCGAAACAAGAAGGGAGATCATTCAAGTTCTAACGAGAATACCGAGACGTCTTCGCCTACGAAGCCAATGAAATGCCCGGGCTCGACCCTAAAGTGATGTGCCACGAGCTAAACATCAAAGAGGGGTTCAAGCCGGTCAAACAAAAGTTGAGGCATCAAGGCCCTGAAAGGAACGCCGCAGCAGCTGCAGAAGTTAAGAAATTGCTCGAAGCGGGGTTCATTGAAGAATGTCAGTACTCGGAATGGCTGGCCAATGTTGTCCTGGTCAAGAAGTCAAGTGGGGCATGGAGAATGTGCGTGGATTTCACAGACCTAAATAAGGCCTGTCCAAAAGACAACCACCCCCTCGCCCAAGATTGATAGGGTCGGGTCGACTCAACTGCGAGTCACGCCCTTCTAAGCTTCATGGATGCAAATGCGGGGTATCACCAAATCCCGATGGCCGAGCGGGGATCGAGTCCACACCGCATTTGTCACCAACCAGGGGGTGTATTGCTATAAAATGATGCCTTTCGGGCTCAAAAATGCAGGGGCAACATATCAGCGCACCGTCAACAAAATCTTTAGCAATCAACTTGGTCGGAATATAGAGGTATATGTTGATGACATGATCGTCAAAAGCAAAGTCCACAACCATCATCCCTCTGACTTAAGGGAGACCCTCGGGACGTTGAGGCGTTTCCGCATGATGTTAAATCCGAAGAAATGTGTCTTCGGAGTGAAAGGGGGTAAGTGCCTCGGATTCCTAGTTGATGAGAGAGGGATCGAAGCAAATCCCGACAAAATCAAAGCTGTAATAGAAATGAAGCCTCCGCGGAATGTAAGAGAAGTACAACGCCTAACCGGCTGTCTGGCCGCCCTCGGTCGCTTCCTATCCCGCTCAGCGGATAAGAGCTTGCACTTCTTCAAAACTCTGAAAAGAAAAGAGTTCACTTGGGATGATGAAGCCGACCAAGCCTTCGCCTCCCTAAAAGAACATCTCCTAACTCTCCCAAAATTGATCTCCCCCTTGCCGGGGGAAACATTATTCATTTATTTGGCTATTTCAGAATACGCGCTCAGCGCTGTCTTGATAGCCGAAAGAGAAGAAAAACAACACCCAGTCTACTTCGTTAGCCACGCCTTCCGAGGAGCAGAGGCCAAATACAGCGAAGTGGAAAAAATGGTTTTTGCATTAGTAATGGCTAGTCGGAAGCTCAAACCTTACTTCCAGGCCCATCCTATTAAGGTCATCACTAGTCAGCCGCTCAGGAAGCTCATTGAAAGCAGGAACCACTCTAGTCGGATGACCGATTGGGCGGATCAGCTAGCTGACTTTGGGTTGGAATATGAGCCCAGAAGGGCGATCAAAGCCCGAGCCCCTGGGCGATTTCATAACAGAGTGCACTTCCCAGCCCCCAATCGGCCAGACAAGATAGGCTGGGAGGCCGCAAGTGGATGGCTCGTCTACCAAGACAGGTTATGGAGCCGGACCGGTCATCAAACCCCCGGTCGGAGAAAAGATGGAATACGCCATCAAATTTGAGTTCTTAAGCTCCAACAATGAAGCAGAATATGAAGCCCTGATCCTCGGATTGGAGTTATGCATCCTGGCCGGAGCAACCGTGATCAATGCTAAATCCGACTCACAATTGATAGTGGGTCAGGTATCGGGTGAATATGAGGCCAAAGAAGACAACATGAGAATGTATCTGGCCAAGGCCCAGAAAATGATCGAGCAGTTTTCTCAGTTCAATATCACCCACATACCCCGGTCGGAAAATCAGCAAGCTGACGCCTTAGCCCGAATGGCCAGTTCGGCAGAAGGGTCGGCTCCCCGGACAATCATGTGGGAAGTCCTTCGGCAGCCCAGCATCAATGCCAAGGAACAGCTTATATTGAATCGGACATCCGCATGGATGGACGAGGTAGTCGGATATTTGAGAGACGGGAAACTACCGGGAGGATCGCAGAGGAGGCGATCGGGTCAAGCACAAATCCGGATGGTTTCTATGGCATGAGAATCAGCTCTACAAGAAGTCCTTCACCCATCTCTTGCTTAAATGTGTCACACCCGAGGAAGGAAATTACATCCTCAGGGAAATCCACCAAGGGGCTTGTGGGAGTCACCAAGGAGGAAGAACCATAGGCTGGAAAGGCTCTCCGAGCCGGATACTCCCGGCCTACTCGAAAGCCGACGCTCGGGAGGCGGTGAAGAAATGTCCGTCTCCGCGGATCCATTCGGACATCCCCCGAGCACCGACCACCCCCCGACAAAGAATTCAAGCTTGTCTTGCCATTTGATAAGTGGGGCATGGACTACTCGGACCATTCCCCCCGGCCTCGGAGGGAGAAAGTTCCCGATAGTCGCCATTGACTACTTCACCAAGTGGAGCGAGGCCGAACCACTCTCCTCCATAACGGATAAACAAGTTCAAGCGTTCATTTGGAGGAACATCATCACCGATTCGGCGTCCCCGAGTTCGATCTCCAGACAATGGACGACAATTCAACACGGTGGCCCTACTAGAGATTATTGTGCTCGGTTCGGAATACACACTAAATTCTCGGCGGTGTCCCGACCGCAAACAAACGGGCAAGCGTGAATCGGCTAATAAGATAGTTCTCAAAGGAATCAAGAAATCCTTGGAAGCCGCCAAAGGAGCATGGGTTGATGACCTACGGGGGTCCTCGGTCGGCGAGAACTTACGCCAAAGAAGCAACGGGTCACTCACCATTCAACCTCGTGTACGGGAGTAAGGTTGTCTTACCAGTAGAAATTGGCATCCCATCCCCTCGGGTGACCTTCTATGAATATGAGAGGAACGAGGAAGAGAAACCTGTCAACCTAGACTTGTTGCCGGAAACAAGGGGCAATGCGCTGCTAAAATCCATTCGGTACAAGCAAAAGGTCACTCGGATGTTTAATCGCCGAGTGAGGTCCCGCCCAATCTAACTCGGCGACTAGGTCGTTCGGAAAGTCGAAGCCACTGGGCTCTCACACATGAAAGGAAAGCTAGGGCCTAACTGGGACGGTCCATACAAAGTAACGAAATTATCGAAGCCGGTCACATTCGACTAGAGTCCGCCGAGGGCATCCCCTTGCCCGACCTTGGAATGCGACAACCTTAAAAAGTACTATGTGTAAAGTATGTTACTTGCAATAGGGGCATATATTGTAATAGCTTACTCGCAGCCGGTTGGCATTTTTGTAGTCGGCTTTGGTTGTAGTGAATTGGTACAGCCAGTCAGCATATTTTACACCTCGTCCAACCTATTAGACTTAACCAGTCAAAATAGTTGGCATTTTGTCTGCAAGTTATTGTTGGTCGGCAACTTGATTAACAAACAAGCCAGTCGGAATTAATTTAGACTTAACCAGTCGAAACAATTTGAATTTTTCTCGAAAGTTATTCTTTGGTCGGAATTTTGACCAAGCCAATCGGTATAAATTTAGACTTAACCGATCCGTGTAATCGGCATTCATGTAATCGGAATTTTTGTAGTCGAATTTTCGAGCATACAAACAAGTCCGTCGGAAAGAATAAAAGTCAGTCGGGCAGTATTGCAATCAACAAACAAGAAAACAGAAGCCAAAAGATAAGTTTTCATTGATCAAGTCAAACATTACAGAAGAAATGATTACAAAGGCAACTAGGGTAAAATTTAAAAGTAAGCTAAGCACAAGGGCCGCACAGCCTAAGAACTGGGAGGAGGGGGAAGATCGGTCATGCTCTCAGCATTAGGTTCGGTATTATCACCGACCAACTCCTCACCCCGACCAGCACCCGAGGCCTCATCGACATTATCATCATCAACGTCATCACCGTCGACAACGTTAACATCCACGCGGCCCTCATCCTCCTCCTCATCATCTTCATTAGAGCCAGTCCCCTCAGCTTTCAGCCGAGCCATGATAACAGCGTTGTCGGCATCAATGGACATCTGGTACCCCGACCAGATGTCAGCCCAGACCAAGTCGGGGTGGGACTCGGCTAAAACCTTTTTCAGACGATCAAGCGCCTCATCCTCCCCCATTTTGTGCGCCGCACTGCCGACCTCGTTAGCATAGGCCTCGGCAGCATCGGATTTCTCCCAGTCGGAGAACCACTGTGCCTCGGTCTTGACTTGGCCCTCCAACTCGGTCAGCTTGACTTTGAGGTCGGCCACCTTTTGTTCGGCCTCCCGCAGCTTAACCAGGGCCTCCTCCTTGGCAGTTTGAGCGTTGTTCCGCGCCAAGACCAGGTCGGCCTTCTCCTCTGTCCACTTAGCCCTCTCCTCCTCGAAACCCTTCTGGTCATTCTCAACGGCCTTCAGAGCATCGTCGAGCTTCGACTCGGCTATACGCTTGGCCTCGTTGGCACGATAAACCTCGTCAAAGTGTTTCTTGGCTTTCTCTTTAAGAACGGCCACCTCTTCGGATAAGCTTACTCGGTTCTGGGCAACATTAGCCATCCGAGCGGAGAACTGAAACAAAGAAAGGCGGTCAGAAAAATAAACAAACAAAAACAAAGGCGAACCGAAAAGAGGACAGGCTTACATCATGCCAGGAGCGAAAAAGCTCGTTGGTCTCATTCGGACCATGAGTGATCTCGATGTACTCCCGGTCGGCTGGAGTGCATATATGTTCAAGGGTGAAGTCCAGCCGCTTATCCTTCTCTCTGCTCGGCCCGGGAAGGGGACGGCCGCCTTACCGCGCCCCCGAGCCGTCCCCAGGTAGCTCCTGAAAAGGGGACAAAGGAGTGTATTGGGGGCTCCCGACTGGCCGGAAGTCGGAGGAATGGAGGGAGATATCGCCCCCGTCGGCCTGCTGCGCAAGGCCCCTTGGGCTAATAACCTCAATTGACTTGCTCCTCCTGGCCTCTTCAAGCTCGGCCTTGGCCCTCTCCCGTTCGCCCTTCGACCGAGCCACTGCATTCTCGGTCTGAGCCACCTTGTCAGAAGACCGCTCCTTCCTTTTCTTAGTCTTCGGTTTAGCAGGGTCCTAAGGCAAGAAGTAAACAGTTAGTCGGCTCTTTGAATGGTCGGCCGACCAAAAATGGGAGCAATAAGAGTGTTAGTCTCACTTTGGGAGGAGCGAGGACTGTCACGGACTTCGCCGCGATCTCGGCCTTCAGCCGAGCGGCCCTCATAGCGGCGACCTTCAGTCTATCTGCCATAACTGGGTCTACTTCGTCGATATACGCTCGGGCAGGCTCTGCAAATTCAAAACAAAGAAGAAAAGAGTTAGCCAAAACAGAAAGTCAAAAACTAAAAATCGTCATACCGACCACCCAAAGCCTCCTCCCCGGCAAATTACCCTTTGGGAAGGTCGAGCTTAGACCCATGGCCGAGAGAAAGTGCTCGTCTCGGAAAAGCTTGCAGTCGGGCAGCCATTGCCCGGGTACGAATACCTCGCCCCCGTTGACGATCCTCGCCTCGGCTCGCATATAGCGAGGCCGCGGCTCCTTCCTCGTCATCCTAGATCACCCACTCCGGTAATTCGGAGCAACGAGGGGCTCATCCGAGGGCGGAACCAAAGGAATCCCCCAATCCCCGCCAAAATACACAAAGGCAAATTCTCGGCGGAGCCCTTTGCGGGAGGTAGGGAGATTGAGGACGGTTCGGTACCCCGGTCGGATCTGGAAGCTCCACCAACCGGGTCCGTTCTTAGCTGCCATAACCTCGACCAACCTATGCAGGTGCCTCCATAGTTTGAGGGTTAGTCGGACGTCAATCAGATTGCACAGAATTTGGAAGGCGTTGATTCCGCCCCAAGAGTTCGGGGAGACTTGGCAGATCGCCAAGTGATAGGCGTTCAACAGCTCCTTAACAAAAGGGGTCAAAGGAAACCGAAGCCCCATATCCATGGACTTATAGTACACTGCAACGCAACCGGGAGGGGGCGAGATCACGGTATGGTGGGCCTCTGGTCGGACCAAGTAGAAAGGGTCCTTTATTTGGAACCTTGTCGTTGTACCCGAAGGTCCTCGGTCGGCCGATTTAATCACCCCCGGCTCGGGGAAAGAATGGCCCAGGGACCTCCTTTTGGATCAAGGTCGGGATATTCTAATCCCCAGGCCCGGATGTGGATGCTTCTCCTGCTCCCCTCGGCATTGCCCTCACTACATCAGAAGATAGATACTTATCTAAGTAACTCCTTGAAGGAGGATAGGCCAATGAAACCTCCCAAGGGAAGGGAATGACTCCCTCGGCTTCATCCTCCACCGAAGAAGACGGACTCGGGAGAGCAACCGCGTCGGGCACAACCAAGGGGTCGGGACAATTTATTATCGTCGACACCAGTGTTATTCCCATCCCCCTCACCTCCTCGGCCAGATTGTAGGGAGGTGAAGCCGGAGGTGTCGACGACTCGAACGAATCTCCCATTATTTATTAACAAGGGAGTCGGCCGAGGTTATTCGAAAGAAAAAGAAAGAGAAAGAAAAACTTAAAACAACAAAAGCGTACCTGGTCGGACGGAGAAACTGGGAGAAGAACTTGGGAAAATAGAGGAGAGTTGGAGATCTTTGAGAGAGAGAGAATGAGAAAATGAACAAATGATCCTCAACTTCTATCTCCTCTCATACATATATAGGAGTACCTCGAGGGATGTGCAACGCAAACCCCCCCGCGTCGCCTAAATGGGCCTCTAATTGAGGCCCAACTGGACCTACTCAGCCCATTTCGTGAAAGGTCCAAGCAACTCGAGCCGAAAACGCTCCGAACCCAAGGAAGTTGAAGCGTTAAAGGTCTTCTGGGTGCCCCTCCAGCTCGGCCAATACCCAAGACCCCAACATCCCAAGTATCAAGAGGGGCCATGTGGCATTTCAGGATAGGCATACACGGTCGGGCAAAATGGGCGCGGCCATATCACCCGAAATGCAGAAACCCACTCGGACCATTTTGGGGATCATTAGCCCCTCATCCGAGTGGCACCATTCCCTACTCGGCCAATAGGAGCCCTCCTCCTTTGCCGAGTCGCTTCTATACTTGGTCAAGTATGGCCAAGTATCGCCTAAGACTCACTCCGGACCATCTTGGGGCTCATTAACCCTCATCCGAGTGGCACCATTCCCTACTCGACCAACGGGAGCCCTCCTCCTTTGCCGAGTCGCTTCTATACTTGGTCAAGTATGGCCAAGTATCGCCTAGCACTCACTCGGACCATCTTGGGGCTCATTAACCCTCATCCGAGTGGCACCATTCCCTACTCGGCCAACATGAGCCATCCTCCTTTGCCGAGTCGCTTCTATACTTGGTCAAGTATGGCCAAGTATCAGCTAGCACCCACTCGGACCATCTTGGGGCTCATTAGCCCCTCGTCCGAGTAGCTCAAACACCCTACTCGGCCAACAGGGGTTTCCTGCTCACCCTCGACCTAAGTATCGGCTAGTGGTGACCGGGTCGGCTTTCTCCCCTCACCAGGGAGAGCCCCGGTCGGCGTCACCCCCTTCAAAAGGGAGATGGCCAGGGTCGGCACTCTCCCTTCACCGGGGAGGGACACGGTCGGCATCACCCCCTTCAAAGGGGAGATGGCCAGGGTCGGCGCTCTCCCCTTCACCAGGGAGGGACCCGGTCGACAACACCCCCTTCCAAGGGGAGATGACCGGGTCGGCACTCTCCCTTCACCAGGGAGGGACCCGGTCGGCATCACTCCCTTCAAAAGGGGAGACGACCGGGTCGGCACTCTCCCTTCACCGAGGGAGGGACCCCGGTCGGCATCACCCCTTCAAAGGGGAGATGGCCAGGCTCGGGACTCTTCTCCACCCCGGGGAGGACCCGGTCGGCATCACCCCCTTTCAAAGGGTAGATGGCCCGGGTCGGCGTCTATCCTTCAAAGAAAAAGGGGACACGATCGGCGTTGCTCCTTCCAGCAGGGAGGAAACTCGGTCGGCGCCATGGTCCATTCCACCTGCCTACTCAAGGCGGTCGCTAACCAGTCAGGGATAAGACGACCGTTATTCCGCCACAGACGGGCTCCCATCCAGTCGGGTTTCCGTGATCCCCCATCTATGGCGTGGGGCTAATTGTTTGGGCTCATTTAGTCAGGAGCCTAATGCAGGAGCACAAAAGCCTACTAAAGCCCGGGACAGGTGGCAGCTGTGGGTCCCACCCGAAAGTTGACCTAATCACCAGCATCTGGGGAACTTCTAAAGGGATGAAATAATCATTGCCCGAAAAGGTAACATGCCCATTGGTACCAAAAAGGCCCATCTGAACAATGTTTCCTGTCTGGGAAATCCCCAACACTATAAAAACCAACTGCCTCATCAATGAACAGGTATTGAATTCTCACCTAACAAACTAGAGCATCTCTCTCTAGACTTTACTTCTCTCTCTACCTTAAGCACATCTGACTTGAGCGTCGGAGGGGCGATCCCGGAACCACCCCCGGGGTAGTCTAACCTTGTTTTGCAGGATTCCGGCGTACAGATATTGGAGCTCAGGCGATCGATCTTAGGGCCCACATCACATATCTCAACCAATCACAACCCTTAATTTCTTAGCAGAAACAAATATAAAAGCTGTAGAAGGACAAGAACAACCAGATGTCTGAAGCTTCTTCCGTTCCCCGAAATTATGACAATAGAGAGTTTCTGCCATTTGAAGCATACAATAGGATAAAGTGCCCCTCTAATTCAAATCCAGTACTTGCTCGGGCAACTAAATTGGTGATGGGAGCACCAAATGGGGAAAGAAATTTCAAGGCTCACTGGTGAGCATTTATATCAGAGGAAAGAAAATATTACAAAGCGCCAAAAAATCTAATGATCTCCAGTGGACTTGATGTGCAGTTTTCAAACCAACATAGAGTAGATGCTCATGGTTACTAGCAGGACTTGCAGGATGCATAAATTCATAGATGAATGCACGATTATAAACTGCAGGAAAGGTTGGGGGGTTGAAGGATTATTATGTAATATTTAACAAATAACCATGCAACATGATTTCACCTACTCATTGGAGGGGATCCATTTTGATTTATATTTATCACAAACATCCATTGGAGAACCAGATATGAAATAACAATCATGCTGCCATAGAATACCTAAAGCAGCTTTAAATATCCGTGCATCTGGTTTTTCAGATCCAACCTCAGAAGATACTAAAACAGCATGAAACCTGTAGAAAATCAAGAAAATCATGTCACTACCCAAGAAGGGGAAGAAAGAGGGATGAGGTCAGAGAAACCAAATCCGATCACATAAATTAATGATGCAAAGAGAAAGAAACAAGGACAGATGTCTGTATCTTTTACCAAACCATATTAACTTGACAGACACTATTCTTTTAGAACCTTCAATAGGGAAGAATCCAATTTTTATGTCTAATATAACAATTGGCCTGAAAATAGAGATAGCCTTGCAAGCTATGTTACTCGGACACGGCAAAATCGCCGACGTACCCGTGTCCGGACGATACGACACGGATACGGGTACGAAATACGTACCGGATCCTTCAAGTTGCACTCGGATATGGCTAGATTCAGTTTGCTGTTGCAGGAGCTTCTTCTTCCATGGCGAGAGAGGAGAGAGGAAGAAAAGAAATCCAGGCGTGAAGGAAGAGAGAGAGTAGAAAGAGGAGAGAGATAGAATAGAAAGAATTAAAGAATATTTTAATAAATCACGTGTATGAGGAGAGAGAGGCAAAAGAATTCAAAGAGGCATGACTCATGAGAGAGAAGAGAGGAAAGAGAAAAAGAATATTTTACTTAAATGTAATGTAATGCCAACTGTTATATTTGTATTTTTTTTCTTTTTATATTATTCACCTTTCTTTTACTTCTTAGCTGTCAGCTAACATTCTTAATTTTTTTTTAATAATTTACGTATGTGAGATTTAAAATGGAGATTATCATTAAGAAAACTGCTAGATAATCATTTTTTTAGCCGTACCCGTACCCGTGTCCAAAGTTAGGACGGTATCCCCGTACCCAAAAATTTCAGAAATAATGCATCGGATACTCGGATCCGTACCCGTGTCGGATACTCGTACCCGTGTCCATGTAACATAGCTTGCAAGTAAGTGAAGATTACAGATAATCGCAGAGAGGACAATGATCCATACAGATCTAAGATATTGAGTTCCTTCAAAAGCTTCCTTAATCTCGTGTCAAAGTTTGATACAACTGCCAACTTAACTGCAATAAGCATGATAATGTAAGAGACATAATTAGTTAGTCTTCAGAATACGAGATTTTACTCCAAATTTGTAGAAAAATTGAGCAGCAAAATACTTGATGACTACAACCTCCAGCATTTTTCAGGTATAGCAATGTCTCATGGGCCTCATCAGGAAGATGCCAAGCATGACCGTTTGCATAATGCTGAGAAGTAAAAGTTAATATGTATTAGGATTTGAGATTCCATCTTTAAATGCAGAAAGCCACCATGGCAAGTTTTGATCTCAGGCTATTCACCTCGTAAACTTCGTCAAAGTAGCTATCATCATCACAACCAGTAGCTTCAGAAACAACAAGTTTCCAGAATGGTTTACCATCTCCCTGTTGATATGCATATTACACCAAAATTTATAACATGTATAAGTTTTGTTATCTTCCAATTCATAACGCCATTCAAAGAACAGTTATTGGGCAGATAAAAATTACAATAAACTCTTAGCAATGACCTAAGTGATTAACTGTAATTGACCCACTACTTCCCAGATTATATGTTCGTAATATTTTTGTAAAGTATGCCGACTTGTGCAGTCTCCATCATCTCTTTACAGATTCAGCATCAGCTATTCGATGATCAAATGTGGGCTTACTGGCCGAGCCAAAATTGCATATCATGTTCCATGCGAAGGCAAGCAATTGGTCTTAGGCCAAATCAACATAATCTACACCCGTCCTTTTGTGGGCTAGACAGGTCACACTACTTGGGTTATTCTCTCCACCATCAAGTCTGTATTTGACTATATGCCATTGCTAATTTTAATTCCTTTTAATGGAAACTAAACCAAAACAAAAGAATTAGAAAAATACCATTCTCATACCCTATCAAGAATCAATTTAAACCCGAATGGAAGACATCACTCCTAGTAGTACTTCCAGAGAAAAGATCTTAGGAACGATAAGTAGACAAGAGTACAGATCACACCTGACTCCAGAAAATGCTTATAGACTAATAGAGTAGGAGTTATATAAAATATCTGGTTTGGATGACCATTGGCTACCCAGAAAAGTCTTCAAGCTCACATTCAGAATTCTGAAGGAAAAACTGAAGCCATTGCTCCCACTAATCTTGTAAGCATTTCACAGTTATTCTAACTTAAGAAAGTTCATTATTCAGAGAAGTAAAGATATACCTGGTAGCGAAGTTTCTCAGGCCATGGGGCAGCAAAGGCTCTCTTGAATCCTTGCTTTATTTCAGGTGCAGTTGCACTTAACCCTATGAGATTACATCATGCTAAGTTCATAGAATTACGATTGATACATAACATACATGAAAGAATCATGAAACCAAAACTTTGTGGTAGTCACAAGTGAACAAACTAGCTTTACAAAATTAATGACCAAACAGCAGCTTGAAGGGATATGAAAAACGAATTCCAAGATACTCCCTTTTCTCAAACAATAAAGTTCGAATTTTAGCAAAGAACAACATAGTGTGTGAATAATTGTTGCATAATGTTCTTTTTGGCTTTTACTTCAACCTGGTATATGCTAGTTAATAATTTGAAGTTTTGAACCTTAAAACATTACTTGAACTCTTCATTTTGCCTCATACCTATGTCAGCTCCTCGACACTAACATTTGCACTATAACACTAAACTATGAGCCAAAATCATGGAAAGCTTTCATAAAATAGACAAGTCAAACGCTTGGACACATACCCATGTCCAACACGAGTACCCAAGTCCGAGTAACTTTTTTTTTTTTTTTGAGAGGAAGTCCGAGTAACTTAAGAAATCTCTTAGCGGGTTAGAAGAGGATAAAGGGGGACACTCATTTCGAAGAAAAGTTATGTAAGCTACATAACCACAACCATTTATAAAAAATGAGGCTCTTTGGCAGGGGAAAGTTAATTATATAGGCAGATCATTCCATTAAGGACATGAAGTATATAGTAAAGGACAGAATATCACACATCATAGAGAAACAGAAAAGTAAGTCACAAGGACAAATAGTGTTTTGAATTACTAGAGCTGACATATCTGCGTCATAGTCTCATAGAGTTGTAATTGTAAATGATAGTGATTTGTTCATTACTTAACCCCAAAATTTTGAACATACTACGAAAGTAATTAATGATAGAGAGAGATATTAGCTGCCAACTGAATGCAAATAAACCACATTGGTATTTCACAAGCTGAAATAAACCCAATACACAACTAAACATAGCTTATCCATCACAAAAATCCACAAAAAGGAAATGATTTCTGCAGGTAAAAAAACATAGTTGAATACTTCATTAAACTAACCTGACTCAAATAAGGGAACTAACCATATTTCTTGCCAATTTTAGCATAAGTCTGTTCAACTGGTTCTGAGACTTGCAAAAGTGTACCCCCAGCATCCAACAGCAATCCATCATATGCTTTCTTCTTTACTGAACTTCCAAACCCAATTCAGATTAAGCAACCAAAACTATGATTAACCCATTAAATTAGCTGCGTATTACAAAAATAAATTCCAAAACTTGCACCAAAAGATTTCATTAAAATGGGTAAAATTAATGAATTTAAACCCACCTGTATGAACATCCATAGTTGAGAATCCAAGGATAAGAGGACGTTTAGAAATATTCTTCAGAAGAAAACGATCGAATTTGAGAAAATTGGAGCATCTGATCAAGTTTGATTCCATAGATTGAAAAAGAAAGTACTAGTTGAAGTTGGAAGAGAGTAATTCTGGGAGTTTTGATTTGATTATGGTTCAAAGTTGAATTACCATTATAATTATATTTATACCAAGGTTGTTGAATCAATAACAAGGGCTTGAGAATAGAAAGATAAGGATGAAGGAAAAGAGAAAAACATTTATTTCCAAAAAAATATACTCTTTCTCCCCCATAATATAAGGAAAGTAAAGACTTTTTATTTATTTAAATAAATGTTATATGGAAAAAGGTGATTTTAGGAGAAAGAATAGAGAATAATTGGTGAAAGAGTATTAAATATAACCCTGGTTGAATAAACAAAGCAAATTTCAATAAGCAAATAAATGATGATGACACGATTTTTCTAGGCAAATCACGAAAAAATATGGAATTAAATATAAAACCAAGCACTATATTTTGGGACACCCAAAATGAAAATGAAGCACTATATTATGAGACGGAGGGAGTATATGACGAACCAAAGTAGCAATTTCCCCGTCTTATGCTCAACCATATAACATGTGGTTGCGCTCTGGGACAATAATATTACAAATTTTCTTTGTTGTACTTTTTTTTGGGGTTAAAACGACATTCTATATAAATTGAGATAAACTTCAAATTTAGGGTTTGAAGCACCCAATACAATCCGATATAATTAATGTCATTGCAATAGATTATAAGGGGAGGGGTAGCTCCCTATAAACATTCATCTGTAACTGATTGTCACGACACTTCTTAATCAAGGCATTTGCTAGGCAATTGTTTTCACGCCTCACAAATACGAACTTCATATCTGTTTGTATTCTCTGCCTTTTTAGAGCACATTTGTATACCCATCAAGATGAATAATATCCTAATTAACAAGTTGGATTGCATTTTTACAGTCAGAAAAATACTATGATTTGATCAATGTAATTTTTGCCAAAAGTAAACCATGAATTATTGTAAGAATTTCTGCCATAAGCACATCTAGGGCATACATGATTTTTTGAAAACCCGTGATCCATTTACCATTTCTCGTTCTAAGACATACACCAACTCCAGCTGGCTTGCGGGGTGGTAAACGAGGCATTAACATTTAAGAACGACCAAGTGGAGGATGGGTGAATGAGACAATCATCATTGATTTGGCTTTGGAGAAGGAGAAGGAGAAGGTGAGGAGGAGGAGATGAACTCCCAAGCAGTGAAGGTAGCCCTTTTTTAATGAAAATTCAGGCTGACGGATGGGTGTGCCTTCGAACAAATTTTTATTTTTGTTTACCAAGATTTGGTGACAAATGAAAGGAAATAAGGACTCCACCTAAGGCTTTGGACTCTCTCATGATTTGGCGAATTTTTGTGGAGCCAAGAGTCTTTGTCAGGGTGGTCAAGGAAAGTATCAAAGGGAAGGATGTGCCATACGGGAGCACCTAGGTCACAGTCCATGAGAACGTGGAGAATATTGTCCTTGAAAGAATCACATAAGTTGCACATAGGATTAGGGACAATGTTCCTAGTGAAAAGTAGATCTTGGGTTGGTAATCTACCCCACCAAAGAAGTCAAAGGAAGAACTTAAGTTTTGGGGATGAAACAACACCCCAGATCCAGATAATTATATAATTTATTTTGACATGATAAGGCAAAGTTGCAAGCAAAGAAGACTCGTTTAAGGGAGAAAAAGGTTATTTTCAAAGAAAGGACGAGAATGCCATGTCGGCGGTGTCGGATGGAATCCAATCAACTTTTTTGATCGATTCAGAGGAGGATATGCTTGGAAACATCAATATATAATCTTATCCCATTCCAGTTCCCTGAATAACAGTCTCTAACAGACACGTGAATCTCATCAGAGTTGAGGGGACTTATGACATAACTCCTAATGGGGCCTACCCTTAACCAATTATCCTCCCAAAAGGACACTGAACGCGCGTTACCTATATTCCATTGGCAACTAGCTTAGATTCAAGAATATACCAAACATTTATCTATACTCTGTCAGATTTGGGAACCTTTATGAAATTTCGTAATGCCATTAGGGTGAACATACTTGCAATTAATACAGTATTGGGCAAGGTTATAAGGTCTGTGGCATATCTTCAACCCAGCTTAGCCTTTAGGGCTTGATTAAGAGAGAGGTGGCTCCTAATACCTAACCGGCCACCTAAATTCTTGGGAAGGAATAAGGCGTTCTTAGAGACTAGGTGCATACGACTTCTCCACTCTTTTTCCCCGTATAAAGTTATTGTAGATTTTATCAAGTTCATTGATGGTTGAAATAGGGAAGAAATTGGCTTGCATTAAGTAGCTAGGGATTATGTTTAGTGTAGATGTTATTAAGACCAGCCTACTTACTCTAGAGAGAAGCAGACTTCCAACTAGCCAATAATCCTTTCCTAACCCTTTCGACACGAATTGGATTTCGCTCTTCTTCGGTCTCATAGGGGTTTGGTAGACCTAGGTAAATTTTCAGAAGACTTGACATTGATCTTGCTTTGGAATAAGTCTTTCGTATCAGCATAGGAATCCGTGGAGAAAATAGTATACTTTTGTCCTCATTTTACTTTTTGACCCGATTCCAAACTAAAAGTCTGCAAGACTTCTCTCATCGCGAGAGCAGTGGAATCTTCCACTCTTCCAAATAGAAGTAAATCATTAGCGAGAAAAAGGTGGGAGAACGGGACTCTCTTCTTACCAACTTAGAATGGAGTCCAAACTTCGGTGTCAGAGGTTAGATTGATAAGAGATGTGAGATATTCTTCTATTCTAGACAATTGAGGATACAAGGGGACATGGGATCCCCTCGCCTAAGGCCTCTAGAGCGAGTGAAAGGGTCGTTTTTTGACCATTAACAAGGACTGGTGACGAGGACTTCGAGATACGATCCATGAAAAAATAATTATTTGTTGTACTTGTTTAATTTTCATACATTTTTATATTATTAGTAGAAAAACAATAAGTGAGGCCATAGGTGGTAACATGGTCTTTTTAGATCGGCGAACTAATGATCTTTGTTTGTTGAGGGTAGTATTTATTATTTAGTAACAAAGAGGTTGCCTACAAAAAGTCAAAAGTGGAAATAACAAGCAATAACTAAGTATTAATAACAAACGACTAATGCATGATTTTGTCGTATTTCTTATACTAATACATTTTTAAAAATGTTCATAATGATGAATCTTAGCCGTTAAGTAAGATTGCATATATTAAATTGTTTGAAATACTATTTTGTTCGAGTTTAGATATTTTTAGTTTGCTTTATTCCTTTCTCCACAAAAAAATGATACAATCAACTTTGGTTTAAGTAATGGGATCTTAAGTATACTTTAAATTAGTGAGGAATTCAAATTGGATATAATACAATTATTATATTATGTGTTAGGGATGTTAAAAAAAAAGAAACGAAAAAACAGGTCAAAATGGGAGGTAATCGTACCGACAAAACAACGGTTAAACGATTCAGTAACCGAACGGATAATAACAATTAATGGTACAGTTGCAATTATTATTTTTTATAAAACGATTAACCGAGAAACCGGATATTCTATTATATTTAATTATTCTTCCATTTTCTTTTGTAAAAGTTAGATATGGAAGTAGTAATTATAACTATCAATGGATGTAGGGAGGCTGTTAATAAATAGTACAATCTGGATAATATTGTTTTTTTTTAGCCAGAAAGAAAGAAACTAGGGAGGAAGCCAATTAACAGGCCACCCTAAAGCATCCTTACGGATGATCTTGGAAAAAGCAATATCAGGAGATTCAAACCAATAACAGAGATTAGTAGTGGAATGGCCACGATTTGTCATCCAGTCGGCAACATAATTAGCTTATCTAAAAACATGTTGAATATTATAATTATCAAATTTTCTCAGATTTTCCGCTGCATCATTAATAAGAGCATTAATAGACCAGGGAATTTTCCAGATTCTTTTGATAGCTTGAATAACCGAGAGATTATCACCCTCAATAGTAATATTCTTAGCCCCCAGAAAGAGAGCTCCCCTAATACATTCTCTTAGACCCAAGGCCTCAGCAACTAAAATAGAATTATTATCAGCAATGGCGTTAGCACCACTAAGCAAAAGATTCCCCACAACATCTCTAATAACAAAGCCATAAGTTGTGCTACCATTCTGCAACTTGGAACCATCAAAATTAAGTTTAACAAAATCAAGAGGAGGAGGGGACCAAATAATGTTAGGGCTAGGCTTTTTAGATTCTTTAACAACTTGTTGACTATATCCCAAATTGGAAAAATTAGAATAGGAACAATCTAGATTATGCATATAAGCTTTAATCATAGCCCCTAGTTTGGCTGGAGAAAAGCTTTCCTAACGAAAGGTGATACTATTTCTAGCATACCAAATGAACCACCAAACAATAGCATAGATATTGAGATTCTTAAGAGTCAAACAAGACTTAAGATTGTAAAAGTACTCCATAAAAGAGATATCATTATTATCACTAGGAAGGGGGGGACCCATTGACATTAACTATTTTTAAAACATCATGCATAAAAGGACAATCAAGAAATAAGTGATGGTCATATTCAGAGTGGAAGTTACAAAAAACACACTCTAAAGGAAGGAAAATATGACTCATTTCTAACCTTTTTTCAGTAGGAAGACCATTCTGACAAATTTTCCACAAAAAGAATTTAATCTTGGGTGGAATGGACAAACCCCAAATCGAAGCAAAACTAACCTGGTTGGGCGAATCTAAGCCATACTATTGAAGCAGTGCAACACCTAATTTAACCGAATATTCTCCATCTCGCAAAGTAAGACCCCAAAAAATCCTATCTCGCCATTTCATTAGAAGGGATAAAATTTTTTAGAATTTCATCCACTACATTAATCGGTACATAATTTAAGCGAATTTCTTTATTCCATTGAGCAGCATATGTAATGAAAAAATTAACCCTCAACTCCTCTGACCCGATAATAGGGGAGTACTTCTTTTTAATAGGGTAATTAAACACCCAATTGTCATTCCAAAACGAGATATTCTCCCCATTCCCCACCATCCATCTAAGACCTTGCTTAAAAGGCGTACGAAACGTCATTAGTTTACGCCATTGCCAAGAGACATTAGCTTTAGTTTTATAAGAGAATAAGTTGTTTTGTTTTAAATATTTTTGCTTAACAAGTTTAAACTGAAGAGCTAAGTTATTAATTTTAGCTTTTCTCAACCCTAGTCCTCCAAATTTTTTAGGTTTACAAATCTTATCCCAACCTATCAAGTTAGGAGCTTTAAAATTCGGATCTTTATTCCAAAGAAAATTCCTATAGTTTTTATCTAGAGAAGAGAGGATATAAGGAGGGAGAGTAAAACTTTGCATTTGGAAGCTAGATTTAGAAGTTAGATTATATTGAATTAAAATAGCTCTACCTGCTTGAGATAGAGAATTGGCTCTCGACTTGGTAAGCTGAGAGGAGATTTTTTTCTTGAATAGAACTAAAAGTTGCATTTGTGACCTTGCTACTAATGATTGGGCAACCCAAATAGTTACCTAGTGATAGAGAATCTTCCATCTAGAGAATATTTTGAAAAACACTTAATAATTCTGCTGGGGTATTTGTAGTACATTGAAAAGCAGACTTATGGAAATTGACAAGTTGGCCTGAAATTGAGCAGTACTTGTTAAGAATCGATTTTATAGCATGACAACTTTCTACTTTAGCTTTTGCAAAAATCATTGTATCATCCGCAAAAGTTAAAAAAAGGAATGTTAACATCATAGTACAATCTGGATATGGAAGTGAATATCCAATTTAACATTAATACAATAATCTTTCTTAGGCGATTAGCGGTTTAAACGCTTACGGTTGCAGTTCACAAAAATGGCGAACCAGTATTTTCGATTACTAAACTAAGATGTCGTTTCAGCACGATTAATCACCCATGAACACCACTAGTCAATAGTCATTGCTATACTTTAAAGTATTAAGAAAAGAAAATAAAAGTCCAATGAAGAGGGCGTAAGTCCAATAATATAAGTGAGGTGGCCTTCTTCGAGTTGCCTCTTGCTTGTAGTATCGGACTAAAAGGTCCTCGGTTGGGTCAGTCGGCCAAGACTATACGTGGGTCTGGCTGTTGCTAATTGGAGCTGTATATTTTGCAATATTGCATAGATTAGGTGTTCAATAATCAATTATGATATGCTACGTGAAAAGGACTCATATATGCCACAATGGCAAAATTTTAATTTTTTTAAAAGAAAACATTTGCCAGTAAGTGATTAAAGCTTAATCACCTTAGTTGCTCACTAATTTTGTCACATTCTTCTCATCTTCCATGAGTTCCATCTATAAATATAGAACTAAAATTCGCTGCAGCAATGCATCCAACAACTAGAACAAATTAAATACGTACAATACTAAATATGTCACAATATGAGCTCAACTTCATCCTCATCTCCCTTCTTTTTTCTCCTTTAATCATCTCCTCCGCCGAGCTTATCTACGACACTGGCGGAGATATAGTCACTAGCGGCGACGCCTACTACCTCATGCCAGTGTCTCGAGGATCCGGCGGCGGCTTAAACATTGCTGGTGTACAAGATTACCACACTAGATGCCCTTACTACTCAGTAGTCCAATCTCCATACGATCGTTGTGGCTCATACTTTGGCCTTCCTGTAAAATTCTCACGTAGTAATACTAGTAGTACTGCGGACTCAAATAAACAAGTAAATGTTACTCTCTCGACAGACTTTACCATCGACTTCAGCACCTACACGCCGCATGCCCCACGCTACTGTGATCAGCCAACGGCAATGTGGAAGATGGTCTCTCGTGGTGGCTCAGGCGATACGTCAGTCGAGTTAGGGATGGTTCATTTTGGTGGTTTAAGCCGCGATGGTGGTGATGATGACGACGACGACGACGATGATGGTAAGCAGAGTAGTTTGTTTAAGATAGTGAAGAATAAAGCTTATGGTTATAGATTAAGGTTTTGTCCTACTAATAGTAATAGTTCTGCTCTTAAGGAGGTTGTGTGTGGGGATCTTGCTCCTGTTTATGATCGTCGTCTTGGTGTTCGTGTTTTAAGACTTGTTGATAGTAAAAGTTCTTTCGAGATTATGTTTCAGAAAGCTTGAAAGTCCTCTTAGTAGTACGTAGGTATTAGTGTATTACTGCTGATGAGTGATGTACTCTATATATGTATGCATGTTATGTATGTAACTCGTGGTTTATTTGGCTTTAAGCCAGGCAATAAATAAATTCCTTTCAAGGATAACTAGTGGTTTTTTTTATCTGAACTTTTTTTCTTAATATGTAAAATACGTTAGATTATTAAAAAAAAATATATTGTATGCATGCTTTTAAATACTGTGTCGGAATTAGAAAGTAGTTTGTTTTGAGGCAATCACACTTATATTTTCTTAGATAGGTATAATGAAGGATTTTATCGAATCTCTCGCAAATCAACCCGATCCAAGTTAGCAGTCAATTACTTCTGTATACTCCATCATATGCATGAAACTTTCGTTGAAATACCTATTTCTACAATTGATGCAAATGATTTCTTTATGACGATTATCAAAAACAAAAGAGACTATTATATAATCGTGACTAACTTCGACTTGTGATTGATATAATAATATGAATTCATTAGAATCTGTAATTTTTAGCAGTAGACTAAATAATATGAATTTTAAAGCACGCAAAAAGACTAAAGAGATGCAAAGATGGTGTAAGAACACTTGTATAGTGTTATGTAAACGAGAGATAGTGCATGTAAGCACACATTTTCGAGTCAACAGCATTCCAACTCATAGTCAACTAACTACACAATATAGACATATTGGTACAGTTGTACAGATGTGACATGTCCAAACCAACATGGCCGTATCCCTTTAGGCATTGTTAGAAAACTAATCGAGTCATGTATGAGTTGAGACTAGTTGTGTCACTTTGAATAAAAAAGAGTCATGTATGAGTTGAGTCTTGAGACTAGTTGTGTCACTTTGAAACAAATAGAGGAAGGTGAGCTACTTATATGATTAGTTGTCCCTTCACACTTTTTAGTTTTTACCACCAATTGTAGGAATTTAGATGCTTAATGCGGAAAACGAGTATCACATACTCAAACATCTAACACCAAGATCTTTGCATAAATTAACATGAATCTATAAAGAGTATAGAATATACCTCTTGATGCGTGAATTCCACTTCCACCCCGAGCCTTCTAGTGGAGATCCTTTAGAACGTCAAACGCCGTTCCTCTAGTGTTGGTCCACGAACAACCCTTAGATCACCACGTATGCTAGTACGGAAGAGAGAAGAATCCTCTTGCTTTTGAGGTGTATATGGCCGAATGAATGGGAGAGATGAGAGCAAAAGAAAATCAGATTTTCTCTTACTAAAGTGATGTAATGTCATACTCCTTTGTAACCCCCATATGATTATATAGGGTGGTTATAAAGAGATGATTCATGAGGCTTTATTTTGCCTCATAATGTCATACATTATGAGCCTAATAAACTCATGAGTTACAAATCTTCCATCCATCATAAAAACCGCCCAACCCATTTCACAAATGGATTTGGGTAATATCCAAGGGTTGTCACATTGTGTGACCTCATAGGACCCAATACATATTAGTATTTGGCCTAAATATACTAGCCCAACAAACCGCAATTAGCTTCTAGCAAAACGTTGCGGCCACCTAATATTATTGAATATATTATCTTTATAATTTGTCCATATACATTTAGTTTGTTACACTTGATCGAGGACAAAATCCTTCAATCTCCCACTTGTCTAAGAACAAGTGTGTAACCTTCAAATTCCTTAAGTCGCTTAATGTCTAACTTGATGACATGGTAACATCGTATGTAAACCATACCAATATTCAAGTTGTTTCTTGAAATCCGAGTTCGAATTGTCGAAACAAATGATTAACTCCTTAATCCATTTGAGCACGGCCATGCATTTTCAGTTCTCACTCTTCAAGAGGCCAAGACACCAATCCTAACTCTTAGGAGGACTTTATCCAGTCTTGTATAACCAAAACTCCCACTCAATTCGTAGCAGTTCCGATCACTACTTTTATAGCCTTCTTTTACGGCACGACGTTTTGCAGTGTCAAAAACATACTAATCCTTAAGTAAGAATAGTGTCATACTCATGTCTAAGGAATCCACTAAATATATTAATGAGATTCTCATAAACCTTTTAGAGAACTCCCACTAGGTCTGCCCAACGTGTATCAACTATACACGCCTATACAAATAACTAGACATCTCTATGTCCCCATAGCCCATGAAACTGCGCTATCAATCAACTTGCAATCTAGTCCATGAAACAGAATCATTTACGTTCAATTTTAATGATTCGAACTAGGGACAAAGGTAAATTATAACTCTTGTTCACTGGATAGGGTTTCATTCGTCAAATCACATATTTGACAATCCTATCAAACGTTATAAAATACTTTGAACGTTTTATTTAATACTAAACGAAGATTAAATAAGAACATAACCTTTTATTGATAAACATAACCAAACATATCACAGGATTAACTATAACTGTGAACTAATTAAAAGTAAATAGTACACAATCAAAGCCACTCACCTACATGCTTAAGTCCTATAGCCCTAGTATGACTCTCATGCTTAGGCTGAAGCAATGGTTTAGTCAAAGGATCAGCGACATTGCTATCCGTATGAACTTTGCTAACTATTACATCTTTTCTCTCAACGATTTCTTGAATGAGATGAAACTTCCTAAGTACATGTTTACACCTTTGATGTGATCTTGGTTCCTTAGACTGAGCTATGGCACCATTGTTATCACAATGTAAAACAATACCATCTCCAACACTAGGCACTACTCCTAGCTCTAGATTGAACTTCTTCATCCAAACGGCTTCCTTTGCCGCATCCGCCGCAAAGAATGTACTTAGCTTCGTTGTAGAATCAGCGACAATACTTTGCTTTGAACTTTTCCGACTCACTTCGCCCCTCCATTTAGACAAAAGATGAAACCAGATTGGGATCGGAAATCATCTTTGTCGCTTGGGAAGCTCGCATCGTGTAACCCTCAACAATTAATTCACTTTCACCTCCATACACTAAGAAATTATCCTTAGTCCTTCGTAAGTACTTTAGGATATTCTTAGCCGCACTCAAGTGTGCGTCACCTGGATTTGATTGGAATCTACTACACATGCTCAAGGCATATGAAACATCTCGGGCGAGTACAAATCATGGAGTACATAATGGACCCTATAGCCGACGCATAAGGAACATTACTCATTCGCTTAATCTCATCGAGTCCGGAAGGACACCGAGTCTTGCTAAGCGAAACACCATGTTGCATGGGTAGAAAACCTCTTTTAGAGTTTTCCATATTGAACTTAGTAACGATCTTATCTATATAAGTTCTTTGGCTAAGTCCAATCATCCTCTTAGACCTATCCCTATAGATCTTGATCCCCAAAATGTACTCAGCGTTTCCAAGGTCTTTCATAGAAAAACAACTCTTCAACCATTCCTTGACTGACTCAAGCATGGGAATGTTGTTTCCTATGAGAAGTATGTCATCTACATATAAGACCAAGAAGACTATGTTACTCCCACTTTCCTTCTTGTAAACACAAGACTCTTCTCCGTTTTTGAGAAAACCAAACAGTTTGATTGCCTCATCAAAACGAAGATTCCAACTCCGGGATGCTTGCTTCAATCCATAAATGGACTTTTGAAGCTTACATACCCTCCTAGGATATTCTGGATCCACAAAACCTTTCGGTTGTGTCATATACACATACTCTTTCAAGAACCCATTCAAGAAAGCGGTTTTGACATCCATTTGCCAAATCTCATAATCATAGAAGGCAGCAATCGCTAGGAGTATCCGAATGGCTTTAAGCATTGCTACTGGTGAAAAGGTTTCGTCATAGTCTATACCATAAACTTGCTTGAACCCTTTTGCAACCAATCTTGCTTTGTAAACCTGAATGTTACCATCCTTGTCTGTTTTCACTTTGAAAACCCATTTGCAACCAATAGGTGTAACCCCATCGGGCAAATCCATCAAGTCCCATACTTGATTTTCAGACATAGATGCCATTTCGGACCTCATGGCCTCAAGCCATTTTTCGGAGTCTTCACTCATCAAAGCTTGCTTGTAGGTAGTAGCTTCCTCAAATCCTAAGATCATTATCTCAGAACTTTCGGTTAACAAGAAATTAACAAACTTCTTGTTTGGTATTCTTGATCTACTAGTCCTACGAGGGGCTGCAACAGGAGAAATTTTCTTCTCAACAACTTGAGAATTTTTGCACGAATTAGATTCGAGTGGGACAAGAGGAGGTTCGTGTACGTAATGCACGTCCTCCAACACTTGGTCAGTTATGGGAGAAGATTCCTCTATAGAAGGAATTACTTCAAGCTCCACAGCTGGCACTTGTGCTTCTGACTCTAACATAGGTTGAACTATGTCCATTTGTTGCTTTTCTTGAACCTCTTCGAGAAATATATTACTCCCACTTGCCTTTTTGGAAATAAAATCTTTTTCCAAAAAGACACTACGACGAGCAACAAACACTTTGCCCTCAGTCCGATGGTAGAAGTAATAGCCCTTGGTCTCTTTGGGATAACCCACAAAGAAACACTTATCTGATTTAGGGGCGAGTTTATCTGAAAGTAAATGTTTTACATAAACCTCACAACCCCAAATACGTAGAAAAGACAAACTTGGAGTTTTTCCACTCCACATCTCATATGGTGTTTTTTCTACTGCCTTTGATGGAGTTCTATTAAGTGTGAAAGTAGCAGGTTTCGAGAGCATATCCCCGTAAGGAGATGGGAAGATCAAGCAAAACTCATCATAGACCGAACCATATCAAGTAGTGTTCGGTTCCTCCTTTCGGATACACCATTCAACTGAGGTGTTCCAGGTGGAGTAAGTTGTGAAAGAATTCCACAACTCTTCAAGTGATCACTAAACTCTTGGATCAAATATTCACCACCACGATCGGATCGTAGTGCTTTAATTGTTTTGCCAAGCTGGTTTTGGACTTCATTATAGAATTCTTTGAATTTTTCAAACGATTCCGACTTATGCTTCATTAAATAGACATATCCATATCTACTTAAATCATCAGTAAAAGTAATGAAGTACCCAAAACCTCCCCTAGCTTTTGTGTTCATTGGTCCACACACATCACTATGTATTAGACCCAATAGATCACTGGCCCTTTCACCCTTTCCAGTAAAAGGTGACTTTGTCATTTTACCCATTAAACATGATTCACATACATCAAATGGCTCATGATTCACATACATCAAATGGCTCAAAGTCAAAAGATGTTAGAAGTCCATCTTTATGTAACTTCTGAATGCGTTTCGCGTTTATATGTCCTAAACGACAATGCCATAAGTAAGTAGGATTAGTATCGCTTGATCTATGTTTTTTGCTGTCTATGTTAAGGACATCTTTGTCTAAGTCTAGGAAATATAGACCATTAGATCTTTTAGCAATGGCATAAAACATTGAATTCAAATAAACAGAGAAACAACCTTTCTCAATTGTAAATGAAAACCCTTCATTATCCAAAACAGGAATAGAAATAATGTTTTTGGTAATAGCGAGAACATAATAACAGCTTATTAAGCTCTAATATTAAACCGTAAGACAAAGGTAGACAATAAGTCCCAACTGCAACGGCCGCAACCCTTGCACCATTTCCAACGCGCAGTTCTACCTCCCCTTTAGCCAAGGTTCTACTCCTTCTTAGTCCCTGCACATTCGAAGTAATGTGAGAAACACAACCGGTATCAAATACCCAAGAAGTAGATGTTGCTAAATTAATGTCAATGACATAGATACCTGAAGAAGAAGCCCCAGACTTCTTATCATTCAGATACTTTGGGCAGTTACGCCTCCACTGGCCAATTTGACCACAATGGAAGCACTTGGCATTTGCGGCCACCTTTGGCTTTGCCTTTGCCTGTGGCTTATCAGCAGTCTTAGCGGCAACGTGCTTCCCCTTGTCTTGCTTTTTCTTGCCAGCCCATTCCTTCTTAAAACACTTCCCCTTTTGAACCATAAGAACTTCCTTCTTAGGTGCAACAGAGATGTTTTGCTCGACAGTCATGAGCATCCCATGTAACTCAGCAAGGGTTTTCGACACCCCATTCATATTGAAGTTCAACCTAAAGTGGTTGAAGCCTTCATGAAGTGAGTGTAGTATGATGTCAGTAGCCAACTCTTGGCTATAAGGAAAGCCCAACCTCTCCATTGCCTCGAAATAACCAATCATTTTGAAGACATGAGTGGCGACTGGCTTGCCTTCGACTAACGCACACTCAAGAATAGCCTTGTGAGTTTCATACCTCTCTATCCGAGCTTGTTGCTCGAAACATGGTTTTCACTGCTCGATAATACCGCAGCATCCAAGCTTGCAAACCTCTTTTAAAGGCTTGGGTTCCATAGCCGCGAGCATAAGGCAAGTAACAATTACCGACTTTTCCGCAACGGCCTTATGGGCCGCCTTTCGGCTTCAGAGAGGTGGTCGTTAATACCGGGATCGGGGTTTCAAGAACATCCTCTCGACCTTCGGATCTAAGAACAATTCTCGATTCCTTTACCAATCAAGGAAGTTGTTCCCTGCTCAACTTATCCTTTTCAAGGATTGAACGTAAGTTAAAAGGTGAATTATTGTTGTTACCAGACATGATATCTACATAGAAGATGCAAAAGTAATGAGTATGTTTATCATAATAGCTTTTAACAAATTTTAAACACTTTAAAATAAAAGCTATATATGCACTTGACCAATTTTGAATGTGTCCCCTTTTGAATCAAGTGATTCTAAGATCCTATCAAACATGATTTATAAGTGGACTTTGGCCTCAACTTAAAACCAAATTTAAAAGGTAAGTAAACTCTTTTACTAATTACAACAATTGTAATTCTTAGTTGATGGGTGATTGCTAAGGTGATGAAAGTTCCCGTGTAAGGAAGTTACCCACAACGTTGGGGAAAGCCTTCCTAATCCTAGACAAACTTGTCACCCAAACAAAAACCCTAACCCTTTGCTTCAAAATCCAAAACTGTTTTGATGATTTTGTTGGGCCAAACCAAACTAAACATGCAAATTTCGGAAATTTACTCTACTTAGCCCAAGATTGGAAGTAACACTCTGCTTTGCGTAACCTATTACAAACGATCAAGATTTTAGTAGATGTTTATTTGGAAAAGCAATTACCCAATATTAGCTTTAGGGACCTAAATAAATTATTATGTGATTTAATTACTAGTGAACTCATTGCAAAAATAAATTACATGCATAATAAAACTTAGAAAGCATTCAAAAGCAATAATTTAAATGCATAAAGTAAATTGTGATCCTAGTATGGCCCCTAACCCTAAAGACTACTCTTTAAGGCCTCCATCCTTGAACCACCTTGGATCTCCATCCTTGTGCTTCATGGAAATGAAAAACATCGGATCTCCATCCTTGAATCACTTCAACTTGAATATTTTTTTTTTTGAAATTTTAAAGTAATATTACAAAAATACCAACGATGCATAGATCGTATTTAAATTATAAAAATACATTAACGATACGCAGATCGTAATTTCTATCCAAGTTTGGGCCATACTAGTCACCGCATGCATCCATAATATTATATATATATATAAAACATGCATTTTAATCAATCTTATTAAAATAAATTATTACGCTTCAACAATTTTAAAACATAATAACACCAACCAAATTTAATCTCATATTAAATTAAATGGTTAGTACCTCTAGACAAATTTCAATCATATTAGAATTTATCTCCCAAGGGCTTTAAAATATTAATCTAACAAATTTAATCAACTATTAAATTTTGAGAAAAATACATAAGCACTCTAAGGCACCACATATATTTTAATCATATTAAAACATAAAAACATAGCATGATATTTAATCATAAATACTAGCATGAAAGAATTAATCAACTTATTAAAACTAACATCCTAACATAAAATTAAATACCATAAAATGAAACTCCCATCATAATTTTAATTCATTTAAGTATTAACATAGGATACCATGCATAATAACTTATTAATATGCATTAAGGGATAAACGGATTTTAACGTTTTTATCCGTTGAAAGAGAGACGAGCCAAGGATGGCAGACAACTGCTCGCGACCCGCGAGCTAGGTCGCGACTCGCGAGAAGCACACTGCTTCCACTTTTCCGATTTCAATTCAAGCAATTTTAATCGAAATACGTATGATTTTCTTTATACACTAAAACATTTTTATGCATAACTAAATCAAACTTGGCCTCAAATTCAAGAATTCATGCCATGAAATTATACATAATCAAATTAAGCATAAAAACCTCAAAGCATGCAAATCATGAATCATATATATATATACTTCACATTCTAATTAACAACTTAACTAAAACATGAAACAATATAACAATTATATATGTATATATATATATGTATCAAAATGTATAAACAACTTTTATACTCCCACTAGATTTAAAATCCAATTTTAATCATGCAAACAATATCCTCATGCTAATACCCTCCCCTAAATGAATTAAAATAAAGGAAAACATGCACCAACATGATCATATTAATCTATGCAATAGGCTAACTGATACCACTGTAGGAATTTAGATGCTTAATGCGGAAAACGAGTATCACATACTCAAACATCTAACACCAAGATCTTTGCATAAATTAACATGAATCTATAAAGAGTATAGAATATACCTCTTGATGCGTGAATTCCACTTCCACCCCGAGCCTTCTAGTGGAGATCCTTTAGAACGTCAAACGCCGTTCCTCTAGTGTTGGTCCACGAACAACCCTTAGATCACCACGTATGCTAGTACGGAAGAGAGAAGAATCCTCTTGCTTTTGAGGTGTATATGGCCGAATGAATGGGAGAGATGAGAGCAAAAGAAAATCAGATTTTCTCTTACTAAAGTGATGTAATGTCATACTCCTTTGTAACCCCCATATGATTATATAGGGTGGTTACAAAGAGATGATTCATGAGGCTTTATTTTGCCTCATAATGTCATAGATTATGAGCCTAATAAACTCATGAGTTACAAATCTTCCATCCATCATAAAAACCGCCCAACCCATTTCACAAATGGATTTGGGTAATATCCAAGGGTTGTCACATTGTGTGACCTCATAGGCCCCAATACATATTAGTAGTTGGCCTAAATATACTAGCCCAACAAACCGCAATTAGCTTCTAGCAAAACGTTGCGGTCACCTAATATTATTGAATATATTATCTTTATAATTTGTCCATATACATTTAGTTTGTTACACTTGATCGAGGACAAAATCCTTCACCAATAATATATGCAAATAGTTATATACCCCATATATATACCGGAGACTCATAAACCTAATTGGATATTGGGAAATCGTAGGGACAAATTAGAGACTTATCCAATGTAGATTTCCCCATCCCGACTCCATAGATGGTCAATAAACCATAGATTGAGTTCGGGGTGAGGGTACGAACACGGTCCTAATGAATCATATTCGCCCATTGCTGACCTCTACTAAATATCGATTCATGTCAATTTTTATGCAATAGAATAACCAAATAATATTTTCATGCACCCTAAAAATAATTTAGTTTATGCTTGGTTCAGAAAACACATAAAAGACTATTTTTTCTAGTAATATGTTATTAGGCAATCAATATTACAAGGAACCTAATAGGTTGTCCAAATTATCTGCTGATTAATATTAGAACAATTTTTTTATTAGCAACAATAGCATGTGGGTGATGAAAAGGCAAGCGTGACAATCGACAAGCATGTAATATAATAAAGAAGAATAAAAGGTTTAGAATGTACAAAAGAACGATTTTTATATTATAGATCTACATCATGAAAGAAAAAGTTAGTAACTTCAATAAAAATAATAAATTTATTCAAGGACCCTCAAGATTATACCGTGGCTTGGGTCTAAGAGATTGACAAACTTCGGGACGAGCAATCGTGAAGCCTGAAAATCTGAACTTGTATGTATGTATGTATGAATGTGATTGTTTGTATGTGTTTTTGTGTTGAAAAGTATGAAAGATTTAGAGAGAATTCATAAAAGTTCGTAATGTGTCGAAGTGTAAAAGTATGAATTAAAGTCGTTTGAGAAAGCTGTCCTTTAATTCGGAAAATCGAAGCCTATTTATAGGAAAATCGAAACTGCGCGTCACGGTGGGTTGCGCCAGGCGCATTACCTTGTGTGACGTACAATAACACGTGTCAGGCGCATATTGGTGCGCCTGACGCAACACGCCCAAGCTGCATACATGTGGCACGCGTTTTAAAATGATAGAAAAGAAAATTGCGCGTCATGCAGCGGATGTCATGCAGAGGAGTGCGCTAGGCGCACGACTCTGTGTGACACACAATGCCACGTGTCAGGCACAGACTAGTGTGCCTGACACATTTAGACAATGGTGCGCCTGGCGCAAGGTGGTGCACTAGGTGCACGTTGGTGCGTCAAGCGCACCGCCTTGCTTTTTGACACACTTTGACAACTCTTTTATAAAAAAGCGTTTTATTGATTTTCTTTTATCTTTTATCTCCGAAATCTGATTTTACGGGATAAAATTCGATTTTAATTATAAAAATATCTTTGAAAATATTTATTTTATTTAAATAAAACAATTAATTATTATTAAACAATTAATTGAGCTTTTTCAAAGAGTTGGGCTTAAAATATTAATAATTATCATGAATAATTAAGTGGGTTTCAAAATACGATTTTGGATCATTAAAATACGTTTTATCACTTTTAAAATAGCTTTGGCTCTTGGTCTGGGGCGCCCGCCCTTGGGTCGGACCAATTAAGATCGTAGTATGTTTCATCATTGGGCCCTTAAATGGGAGACACGATTATGTGTCTACAGTGGAAGAAGAACATTTGAAACAAATTTGATTAGGGAAATAGTTTGTTGCTCAACTAACATTTTGTTGGACGGAAACTATTAAGTTTGGTGGTGATTTAATTTTTTTTGGGTGTGTGATATAAGGTGGTTGTTAAAGTTAATATATATAAGGTGATTGTTTAGATAAAGTTGGTTTATAAGGTGGTTATTGTCAAAAAATCCTTTTGTCAATCACAACTTTCCAAAGTCGTAATATATAATACAATTGACAATCCTTTGAAAAAAGGTAAAATGAGGAAAAACTAAAAAGTTACCTTTATTGTATTCACCAATAATTACTTTATAGAATATGAATCATTAATCTAAGGAAAATTTATTAGAAACTACCTTATAAAAATTTTATTTTTTGAAAACTATCAAACTAAATAAAAAATAGTTGTAAGAAACTACCTTTTGAAGCTAAAATTCTATAAGAAGCCTGAAAATCTTAAAAGGTATTGTTCACAGAAAAAATGATTAGAAGGTAGTTTTTTGTTACAAATTTCCTTGATCAAAAATATTTTTAAAAGTTGGCAAGTCTTTCTATAAGACTAGTTACTTTTTTCACATTTATATTACATCAATGAGTAATCAGTTTGTAAAGAATTTTCATCTATATTTCAATTAATTAGCTAGTGTCACACTATAGAGCAACACGTATTTCAAAAAATCTCCCATCTATACTAATATATTAAAAGGCGTGCATGACAACGTATACACGTCACGTGGCCTCTCGTTACTCCATTAGAATTGTCCAACGTGTACATATGTCATGTCAACTAACAAAAGAAAATTGGCTTGCAACAAGATTTGAACCTATGACATTTGGCTATTATACATAAGACAATTATCATCTCAACCAACTTTTAATATTGCTTTAAATGTCCAAATCATTATATTTGTACCTTTTAAATGTTGAGTTTTTTTTATTATATTTTAATGCAAATGGAAAAAAAAATGCATATGTAAGTTCGAAAAAAATACCATCCGAAAGAACTGCGCGCCTAAATACTAGTTACAAATTAAAGAGACACCACAAATTGTTTAGTTAGTAAGCCAAAGTTAGTTACCATTTTAAAAGTCATAGATTTTGGCATGGATCACGCCCACAGACCACAATGAAGCTGTCGAGTGACGATAGGCCAAGAGCAAAGATTATTGTCTCATGCTTAAATCAGTTCGTTCACTATAATGTGGATGTATCTAGATAGGTATCCTGTATGGTGCTGTGCAAAGATTAAAGTAGGACTGGAATCTGGAACGAATCGGAATTTGGACCGGACGAAATTTAAAATTTGGATAAATTTTATGGAACTACCTTTTATAACAAAAAAATTTCAAAAAACTACCTTATAAATTTTTTTTTTCAAAAAACTACCTTATAAAACAAGACCCGTTTCAAACGACCACCCACCGACAAAGATCCGTTAATTTTGACCATTAACCCCTCCTTTGACCATCACATGTTGGTCACGTGAGTTCATTAAAACTCATGTGAGTCATGATCTTAGATTTGTATTGGATTATTTAGGGTTGAAATTGAGTTTTTGTTAGTTTTAATGAACTCACGTGACCATCATGTGATGGTCAAAGGAGGGGTTAACTGGCCAAAATTAACGGATGTCGTCGGTGGTGGTCGTTTGAAACGGGATTTGTTTTATAAGGTAGTTTTTTGAAATTTTTTGTTATAAAAGGTAGTTCCATGAAATTTATCCTTAAAATTTTAATGTATCTCATTTTTAAATATGTTTAAATCTAAATAAAAAGATTTTTTTTTTAAAATACAGATTCCGGTCAACACAGGTCCAAAACTGGACCGAACCAGAAAAATTCAGGTCCAGACCCCGGACCGTAATTTTTCCGGTCCGGTCCCGGTTCAATGAATTCTCGATTCCGGTCCAACCGGTTCTCGTCCGGTTCGGTCCGGACCAGCACACATCTCTAATCCTCGTATCATTTGCTCTCCAAATGAGCACATGAATAAAAAAATTCTAAATATATAATATTCCACCTTGGTGTAGGATGCAAATTTTACCCTTAAGTTAGTAACTTTAATACTTTTATAGGTTAAAGTCTTTATTTTTAAAATGGTAATCCATATATTTAAATACTCATATTAACAACAAAAAAATAGTGATTGCCATCTAAATTAGTTGATAAAATTTTAGGGGATGATATCGAAGACCTGAAATTAAATTCCGGATGATTCTATATGAGATTTTGTATATCAATGTATGGGCCATTAAGTCCCACGATGATTAGAAAGATGTGGGCGATTCTATCCTTCATAATTAAAACTTAACCACCCTAGCAAGTTCTCAATAATTATGTCACCTTCTTCCCATATATCTTTCCATCTATAAATAGAGAATGAAAAATTGGTGCACGGTGCACCCATGCATCCAACAACCACCACAACCTACTTACCAAAAATGTCTCACCTTCACTTCATCTTCTTCCTCCTCACTCTTCTTCTCTCTCCTTCAATCATCGCCGCGGCCGAGCCCCTTTTCGACACCGACGGAGATATTGTCACGGCGAATGCCGCTTACTACGTTCTGCCAGTGTCTTGGGGAGCAGGCGGCGGCTTAAACATTGCTCCAATACAAGATTACCACACCCGATGTCGTTACTATTCAGTAGTTCAATCTCCAGACGATGGTTTGTGGCTCAAACTTAGGCCTTCCTGTAACATTCACACCTTCTGACTCAGAAGATGGACAAAATATTACTCTCTCAACAGACTTTAGCACCGACTTCAACATCCGCCCGCCGCACGCCCCACGCTACTGTGATCAGCCAACGACGACGTGGGAGATGGTCTCCGGTGATGGCCCTAACAACATAGGCGCCCAACTAGGGATGTTTCATCATGGTGGTTTAACTCGCGGTGGTGGTGGTCATGGTGATGATGATAAGCAAAGTAATTTGTTTAAGATGGTGAAGAATAAAGCTTATGGTTATAGATTAAGGTATTGTCCTACTAATAGTAAGAATTCACCTCTTAAGGATGCTGTGTGTGGGGATCTTGCTCCTGTTTATGATCGTCGTCTTCGTCTTCGTGTTTTAAGTCTTGTTGATGATAGTTACCGTCCTTTTGAGATTATGTTTAAGAAAGCTTGAAATCATGTAATCGTACTATGTAATATACTAATATGTAGTACTACTATGTACTACGTACACCATGAGTCATAATGTATGGTAATATGTAAGGTTCGATGCTTGTATCCGGCTTCTAAGCCATAAATAAAATTCTTTTGGATTGGAGTATAATAAGTCTTGAGTAGATCGGGTTTATAATATAATTTATTGTCAACCTAAAGTGACTATATCGATCACATAAAAATCAACTATATATAGTAGGGAGAACTGACTATATCATACGAAAACTAACGATATCATGCAAAAACTGTACTATATAAAAAGAGTTTACATCATACAAAAACGTACGATACTTGGTGCACTCGTAATTTATTTTGCACTCGGGTCAATTCAATTTTTTTTTTATTATGGAGTAATGCTGTAACAATTTACTTTTTCAAGTTAAGGCGCTTTAAATAAGTGTTGAAGTATGTTATTTTGGAAATAGTTAAATGTGGAAGTCTCACATAGAAAGAATAGACTTCCACATTTGGACATTATATTTTTCCTCTAAAATACTAAAACCATCCCCTAACAATATAAAGTATTTTTGGATATTAGGCCACTTCTTATTTTTTGGGATGGGTTCGGATCGATCGGTCCGATAGCGTATCAAATCCGTTTGGAGTCTATGCAATTGGATTAGGTCCGGGTCGGATTCGTGCCAACTCAACTTAGGTTGTTTAGTTCAAGTTAATATTTGCATTATATACATAGTGGACAATTTGGTTCACTTTATAGTGGGAAATCACAGTTGACGTTATAGTAGTTCAAGGTTGATTTGGGCCGGTTCGAGTCAACTTCGTGTATGTCCGATTCGGGTGGGATCTAGGTCAATTCTCGGGTCATTTTAGGTCTTATTCAAGTGTTGGATTGAATCATTCGAAGTCGTATCGGTTTCTTCGGATTTAATTAATATAGGCCTAAAGGACATTGAATTAATCTCGTTCCTAACATCTTGATACTATATTTCTAACAAGACTCGTTGGATGATATAAAGTAAATTGCCTCATAAATAGACTTGGCCTTGGCACGACTATAAAGAAGAGCAAGAACTCTGCTGACTTCATGTAACACCCCGTAATTTTCACCCTTTATTTTTGGTGTTAGTTTATTTTAAAATGATATTCTTTTCGTAAAAAAAAAAAATAATTTATTATTTTCTCTAGATCAATGATTTTTATTCTTTATAATTTGGGAGCCGAATTATTATTTTATTATATGGTGTGTTAATGTGTGCATTATATTTATATTTATAATATAATTTATTAGAATTATTTTCATTATTAAGTATTTTCAAAGTTTAGGCGCGATTTAAGAATTTATCGATTTATCGCGTAGCGGGCTTTTGAAGCATGTACCCTTGTTGATTTGGGCCGAAATTTTTGTTGGTGTGTTGGGCTTGACAGCCGGCCAAGGAGATGGAGAAGGAGAGCTCCTCTTCTTTCTTTTCTTTTTATTTTTCCTTGTGACTCTTTGTAGGTTTGTAACTCCTATAACCCCCTAATCATTCTCCTTCATTAAAATCCTTTATTTCAACCATTAAACATCCATAAAATTCTGATTTTTATTCAAAGAAGTTCAGCATCATTTGCATTAAACCCTCACCGTTTTTCAAGAAAAGGAAGAGAGAAAAGTAAGAGGAAAAGAATAGAAAGGTTCAACCCGGTTTTTCCTGTCGCACCTTCACGAAAATAACCGTAGCCGGAGATCTAACCGTTGGATCGTCTTCAAATTTGGACACAACGTTTATAACGTCTTGTTCTATAATAAGTCTTGAGTAGATCGGGTTTATAATATAATTTATTGTCAACCTAAAGTGACTATATCGATCACATAAAAATCAACTATATATAGTAGGGAGAACTGACTATATCATACGAAAAACTAACGATATCATGCAAAAACAGACTATATAAAAAGAGTTTACATCATACAAAAACGTACGATACTTGGTGCACTGTAATTTATTTTGCACTGGGTCAATTCAATTTTTTTTATTATGGAGTAATGCTGTAACAATTTACTTTTTCAAGTTAAGGCGCTTTAAATAAGTGTTGAAGTATGTTATTTTGGAAATAGTTAAATGTGGAAGTCTCACATAGAAAGAATAGACTTCCACATTTGGACATTATATTTTTCCTCTAAAATACTAAAACCATCCCCTAACAATATAAAGTATTTTTGGATATTAGGTCACTTCTTATTTTTGGGATGGGTTCGGATAAGATCGGGTCTGATACAGTATCAAATCCGTTTGGAGTCTATGCAATTGGATTAGGTCTGGGTCGGATTCAGGCCAACTCAACTTAGGTTGTTTAGTTCAAGTTAATATTTGCATTATATACATAGTGGACAATTTGGTTCACTTTATAGTGGGAAATCACAGTTGACGTTATTGTAGTTCAGGTTGATTTGGGCCAGTTCGAGTCAACTTCAGGTATGTCTGATTCGGGTGGGATCTAGGTCAATTCTGGTCATTTTAGGTCTTATTCAAGTGTTGGATTGAATCATTCGAGTCGTGTCGGTTTCTTCGATTTAATTAATATAGGCCTAAAGGACATTGAATTAATCTCGCTCCTAACATCTTGATACTATATTTCTAACAAGACTCGTTGGATGACATAAAGTAAATTGCCTCATAAATAGACTTGGCCTTGGCACGACTATAAAGAAGAGCAAGAACTCTACTGACTTCATGTAACACCCCGTAATTTTCACCCTTTATTTTTGGTGTTAGTTTATTTTAAAATGATATTCTTTTTGTAAAAAAAATAAATAATTTATTATTTTCTCTAGATCAATGATTTTTATTCTTTATAATTTGGGAGCCGAATTATTATTTTATTATATGGTGTGTTAATGTGTGCATTATATTTATATTTATAATATAATTTATTAGAATTATTTTCATTATGAAGTATTTTCAAAGTTTAGGCGCGATTTAAGAATTTATCGATTTATCGCGTAGCGAGCTTTTGAAGCATGGACCCTTGTTGATTTGGGCCGAAATTTTTGTTGGTGTGTTGGGCTTGACAGCCGGCCAAGGAGATGGAGAAGGAGAGCTCCTCTTCTTTCTTTTCTTTTTATTTTTCCTTGTGACTCTTTGTAGCTTTGTAACTCCTATAACCCCCTAATCATTCTCCTTCATTAAAATCCTTTATTTCAACCATTAAACATCCATAAAATTCTGATTTTTATTCAAAGAAGTTCAGCATCATTTGCATTAAACCCTCACCGTTTTTCAAGAAAAGGAAGAGAGAAAAGGAAGAGAAAAAGAATAGAAAGGTTCAACCCGGTTTTTCCTGTCGCACCTTCACGAAAATAACCTTAGCCGGAGATCTAACCGTTGGATCGTCTTTAAATGTGGACACAACGTTTATAACGTCTTGTTCTACATTCTGACTGGAGCGATTTAGAATCCGAGCTTTTGATCATCGGGAATCATGGTCGTAACAGAGCAGTGCGAAACAAGAGTTTTCAACGTTCAAGAAGAAATGCCTAGTGACTTGTTGCTACAATTCTCGTTCGTTATGCCTTGGGGTTAGAAGAGGATTTGGATTGCATGCTTAACTCATGATTGTCTCTTTAGACTCATCTCTCCTCCCGACGATCCAGGTAACTAGTTGTTATCTTATAACCATAGTGATTAGGGTATTATTCGGTATAAGATTACTACGCTAGGAATTATTTAAAATACTTTTTTGAATAAAATTTTTGACAAAATTTGACATGAATATACTTGATACATGCTATGTTAATACTGTGTAGAGAAAAATAATTTTCGCATGATTTTTAGTATTTATTTGATTTAATTGGTGTTTTGTGCGTTTTTGGCTAAATTGCATAATAATTATGGAACGACTGATAAAATTGATGAAATTATTTTTCTTAGATCATGTTACATGCGTAGTATGTATTCCATGACTTAGAATAATTTTTTCCTACTTTTTACTATTTTATTTAATTGATATATCTGTTTTTGTAATTTCTCTTCTGTCAGTATATAAATCATGAAAATTATTTTTAGAGGCAGAAAAATTAATTTCTTTGAATATTATGTATTTCCGTGAGTGTTTACATGTTATGTAAATTTTTGGTAATTTTTGGGCGTTTTTTATATTTTTAATTATTATAATGGCTTATTTGAGGAATCTGTATATTAACTGATAAAAATACTTTTGGAGTCCGAAAATTATAAATAAAAATTGTACCATGTCATTAGAGCCATTAGGGTCGTATGATAATTTTTGTGTGATTTTACTGCTCGAACTTACTAGTTTAATAATTATTATGGTATTTTTATTGTGAAATTGAGGATACACTTTTAAATTATTTGAGGGCTTGTAAATCAGAAATAATTCATAATTTAATATATTCTGGGTTGCTGATTTTCATTAGTATACAGTATGTATCATTGGGTAACCATATGTTTATGTTTGATTTATGAAAGGAAATGATTAATTGTTACTACTCTTTTAATGAATATGATTTAGAGTTAATTGGTGATGTAATTTTGATTGAATTGTGGTTGCTGTAAAAACCAGTATATTATCATTGATAATGTTTGGAGATGTTCAAGTGTTATTATGAGAGATATTTGTTGAAAATTTATAAGTGATTTATTTTGAGGAATTATGAAGAACTGTTTTGATGAACTGTGGGTATAAGGCCGGGTGGCATCCCTTTTTGATGAATATTTTGATGAATGATACTTGGATTGTATGCATGATTGTATTTTGAGATAAGAATATCCGGTGGGATAAATGTAGTCCCCGGTGAAGAACATGCCAACCACTTGGTTTGCGAACTAGGGGTACACCTGGGTTAATTGTTGTCGTCCGAGGGTCAGGGAGTTCTGCGTGTTCTACCCTGCATCGAGAGTTTGGCCATTCTTAGACACAAAGGGGTGGGGAACGTAAGCCCATAGACCGACTCGGAGATTGCGACTCGACAAACCTTAGGAAGTGATTTGCGAATCACTCGGCGTTCGGTTCTCGACTCAATAACTTGTTGAATTCTTGATTTATTATTATTTATATACATTAGAATTATGTCACTCACTCTATCATGTTTACTTATTGTTGATGATCACTTGTTTCATCTATGAGCTTTATGATTTCTATGTGCATGCTATTGATGTAATGATTGCATGTTATTCCTTTCTTAATAATCTTCTTCGAATCGTGCTTTGATTCTTTGTTGTTCCTGGGAGAACCGCTAGTTACTCCCCACCGATTGTGGATATTTGTTGTATATTTTGCAGGTTTTGTTGATGGGGATTTTCTTTGATTTTGGGCTCGGGTTGAGATGCGAGAAATAATCTATTAGGGGTTTTAGTTCTAGACTTCTCTTTAGTTTGAGATAGTTTTCTCATTTCGATTTTAATCCTGAGTAATTAATTTACTTATAGTATTTACTTATGTTTATTTTTATCACTTAGTTATTTAAACACTATTCTTGTAGTAGTGACATTCCCAGAAGACGATGTTTCCGCCATCGTCCTATTAAATATATTATTATTTCTTTCTTTTCCGCCTTTGAAATTCTGGGAGCCCGATGGAATCGGGCGGTTTCACCCGATCGGGAGTAAGTACCGAACTTACGACCGGGCGATGGTCGCCCTGATCGGCCCGAGGCAATTCCGGAGTGGGCGAGTTACGGCCGATCGGGGGGATGTCGCCCGACCCTATCGGGCGGTGGGCTTTTGACGCGAAACGCGTTTTTTCGAGTCGGGTTATAAATAGGCTTAACCTAGTTTATTTATTCGATGAATTAGTCATTAAGTACATATGTAATTTCGGTTTTCCTCAAGAGCAATAAAACTATTCTCTCTCTGCCCGTGGACGTAGCCAACACTCCGTTGGTGATCCACGTTAAATCTGTGTGCAATTTTTCTTTGTTTTGCATTCTATTATTTGTTCTTTCTCATATCTGTCATAACAAATTGGTATTAGAGCTTTGTGTTCGATCTTGGTGAGAAAGATGTCTCCGGGATGAATGTGAAAATTGATAAATTCACTTTGGGAGAAACTTTGATTTGAGTCCGTGGCAAATCAAGATGCGGGCTTTACTGAAGCTAATATGGGTGGTGGGCACCGTTGGCAAAGAACTCACCTGATTCCGCTATCGCCGAGATGACCTGTTCTGGGAGGAGAAGGCACATTCAACGATTATGTTGTGTCCGGGCCGACGACATAATCACTAAAGTCGCGTGAGTCGAAACCGCGGTCCGTGGTTGAAGTTAAAGAGTCTATACATGACGAAATTCTCTAACCAACAAGTTGCTCCCGAAGCAATGATTTGCTCACTGCTGCGTATGCAGGAATGTCACATCTCTTAGGGACCATCTAGAAAAATTGATACTATCTTATTAGATCTTCGTAATATTGATGTTAAAGTAGATGATGAGGACTCCGGTTTAATTGCTAGTATCTTTGCCTTTATCGTATGAGAATTTTGTGGATTCTTTTATTGTTGGGAAAGATAGTCTGTCATTAGAAGAAGTAAGATATGCTCTTCATACTAGAGAGGTCTGCTATCGTGGCCCTGGTAGTACAGCATTAGATAATCGTGCCTCCTGGGTTAGTGGCCAGTAGTAGTAAGGGACATGGGAATTATGGGAAAAAGAATTTCGGAAATTCGGAAATTCCAAGGGGGACCTAAACCTAATGATATCCGTAATTACCGTAAGGAGAAAGGGCATTGGAAAAAAAGATTGTCCTAAAAAGAAGCATTAGGAAAATAAATTGGTCCGGTTCTCCTACATCATGGCAAAGCGAAAATTCAAATTCCGAGGATGATCTTTCTTTAGTTGCTAATGAACAAACACATCGCATGTGATGTGCGGGTTTTAGATTCTCGAGCGTCAGATCATACGAGTCCTCATAAGGAGTGGTTCACTACTTATGAGCAGTAGATGGGGGTAATATGTCAATGGCTAATAGGGCAAACCTGAAGACAGATGGAATGAGCTCTATCAAGATCCGGACGCATGATGGTACATTATGAACATTGAACAATGTTAGGCATGTTCCACGTATGACCAAGAATCTCGATTTCACTTAGTCTATTAGACAAGAAGGGTTCGGGCCGTAGGCGGGGGTGGAGTTATGTATGTCTCGATAAATCATATTTATATATAGTTTTTAGATGCATTTTGATTGCATTTAGAACTCCTTTTAGAGCATTTAGGTGCATAATGGCATGAATTACGTAAGTTGTGCCTCTACTACTCCCCGCTTGCGTGTTTCGATGATTTTCGTGTTATTTTGATGTAAATTGATTATGATTATCTAAGATCAAGCCTATTAATCATTGAGGATGAAGATAGCTTGCACAAGGATCACAATGCATCCGCTTGGGACAATATCGAGTTAGAATGAAGCAAAGAGTTAGTGAAAGAAGTGCCAAAACCGACACCTATTCACTATTTTGATCATAACTTTTGATACAAAATTGATAATTAAGAAATTTTAGTTGGGTTGGAAACTAGACTTAAGGAATTTCCAACGATAGGTCACACTCCCCAAATGGACTTCTGGTCTGAGAGATACAACCTTCGCAATTTAGACGCAAAATCGCAGTGCTCCCGCCTCCTGGCCGACAAATGGCCGTTTCACCCGACCGGGCGAGAAGAAATCCTCATAAGAGCACAAGACTTGTTCGCCCGGTCAACCGGGCGAAAGAGGCTCCAAATCGTTTACGCGCCCGACCGGGCGGCCTTCCGCGGAATCTCCCCTTGCTCGTAAATTCGAACATCGCCGCCCGACCGGCGTGGTTTTCGGGAGCTTTAATTTTTGCCTTTTTTTAGCCGGTTTTGTAAAAACTATAAATAGGCTTTTAGTATTTTCAATTAGGCATCTTATAATTCTACGTTTCTAGGTCTAGTTTAGTTTTCTCTCCATCTTTTTCTCTCTAGTTTCTAGTTGCAAACCCTGGATTCTCTTTTTCTTTATTAATTCATGAGTTCAATTAGTTTCTTCATATATTAGTTTAATTATGTTTTCCTTTGTAGATGTAGTTTTTATTCTTTGTTTCATGATTGAGTAGTCTTATTTTCTTCGGTTTGGGAATCCATGTTTATATGATATGATTATTGATTGATATATATTCATGGATTGATTAGTTATTGATTTCTCTAATTGATTAATATTTTTATTGTTAATCTTACAATCCGATCAATTGTCCGATTAAAGATTGCTAATATCGAGTCATAGATCGAGAGATAGTACTCTTTAGAGGCTTACCTGACAATTAGCAAACTGATTATGTCGAGCGGTCGTACTAGCATATGTTGATTCGAGAGCGTTAAGACCTGATCCGTAGGATTAATAGCGTGCTCTAGATATCTCGATTAATTGAACTATTGATGATATTTTGATAGATTATAAGTATAAACATGGCGAACCATTGCCCTAGAACTTCTCACTTTGATTTTCTTTATTTATTAGTTTAGAACCTTAATTCACATATTTCGATCTTGTTTAGTTTTTTCATATCTTATTAGCTAGATTAGGAACAACCATCTCTCTTGATTCGACCCTACTTACCCTACTACATTGTTAGAAGGTTTTGCAGAATTATTTTTGACAAAGTGTACGACAACCTATTAATGTTTGCAAAGGTTCAAAGGATGTGTGAAAAAGGGTCAAGTGCGGTACTTTGTATGTTTCTGCAAGGTTCTACACTCTCGTGTTCACCGTTGTTGCTTCATCTCGAAATGCCTGAATGAGGATATGACCAAGCTATGGCATATGAGACTCGGGGCATATGAGTGAGAGAAGGATGCAAATCCTCTCTAAGGCGTATCTTTGGGTGGCCATAAGGTCACAAATCTTGAAGCTTTAGGAGAGCATTGTGTTTTTAGGAAACTACATTGTAGCAAGTTTCCTAAGGGCATTCACGTAACAAAAGGTACTGGATTATATCCACTATGATTGTTGGGGTCCTTCATGTGTGGAATCTTTGGGAGGTCACGAGTATTTTGTATCCTTCATCGATGATTTTTCAAGAATGACTTGGTTGATTATTATGAAGTTAAAAGGTGAAGCTTTCAAGAATTTCAAACAAAGGGAGTGCATTGGTGGAAAATCAAACCGGGAAGAAGATCAAAAGGCTACGAACCGATAATGGTCCGAATTTTGTTTGTCTAAGTTCGATGAGTTCGTAAGGATGAAGGGATTGATAGGCATTATACCGTCAAGAGGATACACTACGTTGTAATGGTGTAGCTGAACGAATGAATCGTACACTTCCCGAGAGAGCTCGGTGTATGCTCTCTAATGCCGGGATGATTAGGAGGTTTTGTGGAGAAGTCGCTGGTACAACATGTTATCTCGATCAACCGTGGACCTCACTGAATCAATCTTAAAACACCATATGAGATGGGGTCAGTAAACCCGCATATTACTCTAATATGCGAGCTTTTGGTAGAAGCGTTTATTATCAGGTAAATGAGGGTAAATTGGAGCCAAGAGCCAAAAAGGGAGTATTTGTAGGGTATGAGGTTGGGGTGAAAGGTTATAGAATTTGGTCCCGTCCGAGGGTAGGGTTATACCGAGTAGAAATGTTGTCTTTGATGAAAATTCTATGTTTAATCCTACCGTGAAGTCCATTGTTGTAGCAGATAGTGGTAGTGTTGATAAATTGTGTGGAGCAAGAAGTCACTCATGATGAGAGTGATGAAACACATGAAGATGATCAACACATTAATTTCCGAAGCACCACAATCTTCAATGCCAAGTGAAGAGGCGCTTAGCCTTGCTCGGGAGCGCCCTATGAGGACGAATTTTGGGAAACCCCAATTACATAAGGTTTTAAAGATATGGTGGCTTATGCACCGGTTTGCCGAGGAGGTGGATGTCTATGAGCCATCTACCCACTGAGGAGGCGTTACATGTACGGAGTCTAACCATTGGCTTCGCCGCAATGGGAGACGAGATGGAGTCACTTCACAAAACGAGACTCGGGAGCTTGTGCCTAAGCCTCCAGGGAGAAAAATTGTTACTTGTAAATGGATTTTCAAGAAAAAGGAGGGGATGACATCCGGCAGAGGGGGTCAAGTATAAGGTCCGACTAGTTGCAAGACTCCGCTCACACAAAGGGAGGAAGTAGACTACAATGAGATTTTTCTCTTCAGAAGTCAGCATTCTTCTCTATCGGGGGTGCTACTAGCAATAGTTGCACATCGTGATTTTGAGCTTGAGCAAGCCTAGATGTCAAAATAACTTTTCTACATGGAGAGTTGGAGGAAGAGATATACATGGCTCAACTAAGATGGTTTCCTGATTCCGGGGAAAGAAAATTTTGTTTGCAAGTTGAAAAAGTCCTTATATGGGCCAAAGTAGTCTCCGAGGCAAAGGGTACGAGAGGTTTGATAGTTATATGATGGAGCTAGGATACAACATGAGTTCATATGATTGTTGTGTGTACCATAACAAGCCGACAGATGGATCTTTCATCTACTTAGTGCCGTATGTAGATGATATGTTGATAGCCGCTAGGAACAAGTCGTGATGTTCGAAGTCAAGGAGCTTCTCAAAGGGCTAATTCTGAAATGAAGGATTGGGGTGCGGAATAAAATTTTGGGTATGGAGATTTATAGGGGAGAGGGCTCGAAGAAGCTTTTCTTGTCCCGCACAAAGGCTACATTGAGAAGATATTGTCAAGGCTTGGGAGCATCTCAACAAAGCAAAACCTATATATACTCCAAGTGCTTCCAATAGTCATCCGTCCGTTGCTTTTGCACCTAAGTCCGCCGAGGAGAAAGAGTACATGAGTCAGGTTCCTTATGCTAGTGCGCAGGGAGCTTGATGTATGCCATGGTATGCACTAGGCCTGATCTCGCACATGCGCCGCGTTGTTAGTAGGTTCACGGGTGATCCTGGTAAGGAGCATTGGCAAAGCAATCAAGAGGATTTTTCTGCATCTTAGCAGGTACGTCAAAATCTGGTCTTATTTATGGAGGTGATGTGACATGTTTAGTTACCGGATTCTCCGATTCTCGATTATGCGTCGGGATGTAGATGGTAGGAGATCTATGACTCCGGTTATGTGTTCACCCTTAGTGGTTCCTTGTGAGTTGGAAAGTTACTTTAATTTGCGTACCACAAGGGCCTTTGTCTACCACCTCAAGTAGAGTATATGGCCTTAACTGAAGCAGATGCCTAAGGAGGGAATCTCGGGTTAAAGGGGCTAGTCGGCGATTGGGGTCTACATCATGATCGATCGATAGTGTATCAAGGACACTTTAGTGCGATATACTTGGCCAAGGATCAAGTTCATCATGAGAGGACTAAACACATAGATGTCGGCATCATTTTCCGAGGATGTGACAAGGGTTAAGGTGAAGAAGGTAGGTACAAGCTTGATAATCCGCTAATATGTTCACCAAGCCGGTTCCGCAGAGTAAGTTTCAACATTGTTTAGATTTGCTCAATGTTCGTAGTTGTTAATTGCCCTTTGTGGGCAAGTCTCGGGTCCCTTAGGGGCTAATCTCGGTGTCCTTCAGGGACAACCGGGTCTAGTGTTCTTTCGTGGCAAATGCTGGGTCGCGTGGAAAATCCGGGCATTGTGTTCAATGCATCCGTTATCCGGCATTCGGTTCATCGCGAGAGGATTCAAGTCAAGGTGGAGATTTGTAGGAGCTCGCGGCCTTGAATCCGGTCAATATCGCCGAAAAGGAGCTGTTTCGCAGTAGGCCGTCCATACCAAGTCGGGCGCGTCCGCCCGATCGGACGAGGCTCGAATGTCTTAGCAGGGGGTTAATTGCAGACCATCGGGCGGTTTTTCCCGACGGGCGTGCAAACCGAACTTACGACTTTGCGATGGTCGCCCGATCGGGCCCGAGGCACTCGAGTGGCGAGTCACCGCCCGACTGCGTATGTCGCCCGACCCGATCCGGGCGGTGGGCTTTTGACGCGGAAACGCGTCTTCCGAGCCGGGTTATAAATAGGCTTAACCTAGATTATTTATTCGATGAATTAGTCATTAGTTACATTTGTAATTCGGTTTTCCTCAAGAGCAATAAAACTATTCTCTCTTCCCGTGGACGTAGCCAACACTCCGTTGGTGAACCACATTAAATCGTGGGTGCGATTTTTCTTTGTTTTGCATTCGATTATTTGTTCTTTCTCATATATGTCATAACACAAACCTTCCAGAAGAAGATAGACAACTCCACATTCAACCACCTCACTTTTAAATCGAACACATAGAGTAGCACACAAACCATCATTTGCTAGATTCCATAAATGGATCCCCGTCTCAACTCGGAGGTGGTATTCCAAAATCCTACTTTCTTCACATTAAAGCCCGCAGATAACTTCTCGTTGTTGAATCGGTAGAGCAGAACCCGGCTTGTTGCCATAATTAGCTTAACATGGAAGATCAACGATATCTACAATATGATGTAGACAAGATCAACTAAAATGCCTTGCAATTTGCGAGATAATATTTACTTAACATGGAAGATATCTACAAGTGTTTCCTAACACAATGATATATATTCTCATAAGTTGCAAATATATAATAGGAAATTGCTCTCAAGTATATGAAGTTTAAAGTTAGCCTTAAAGAAAAGTAAATGGCAACACTCCGAGGGGTCGTTTGGTTCAAGATATAAATGGAAATGGAATTGACACAAATAAATTAGGGGAGTGGTTACAAAAATGGTTACCTTTGTCGAGTGTTTGGTTCAAGCCAAAGAATGAAAATGAAAGATAACTATTACCACCAAGTAGTGGATTTTGTTACTTGAGGGAGGGGAAGGTAACACATTCGAGGAATCCATTACCATCAAGTAATAAGAATGGATTGATGAAGGCTGAACCAAACAAGAAGGGAATCGACAATTGATTCCATTTCTTGGAGATCAAAAAATAGTGAACCAAAGGATCCCAAATAGACAAATTAATGATGTAGGAAGGATGAATGCTCGATTCGAACGAAGAAGCCAATCGTCAAAAACCGCCGAAATGATTTCTACTAGTCCGGCCTCCTTGTCGTAATGCTTAATAAAATACCTTTTTCGAAAGAGAATCGGCCAACGAACGCAACAATTGCCGTGACCCAGGGGCTTTTTAAGCCATCCGAGTTCGTTTAGGGTCCAAGAATAGCATTTTCATAATTTCCGAATTATGTTTTTAATTATTTTTTGTATTATAGTTTTGATGTAAGTATTTAAATGCTTTTGAGCCATCATTAGAGTTAACTATTATTTTGATAATAACATTTCGAGAGTTCGAAGCTTATCCGACATATTTATCACCTCGGAAATGTGTTTTTTCGATTTAGGATTAGCACTTGCTTTTCCTTAGTAATTCCGTCTACGTCAAATAAGAACAATTGACGTAATTGCATAATGCTATAGGTTACTGCTCAATGATATTTTTTGATGCAGTTATTTTTATACAATGATGACATATTGATGCAGTTAAACTTACATAATGATGACATGTTTATTCTCTCCATTTTGAGGTCGAAGTTATGTAAACCTTCTTAACCACATGTATCCTCACTATTAGATTCATCTCAATGGGAGTATATTATCAAAATACAAATTTTCATAATTTTTTACTAAAGCAATTGAAAAAAATTATAATTCGAATTGTGCATGTAAAGGTGCACAAACAATGGTCGGTAGAACGATAATAGAATGGCTTTTTAACAATATAGTGATTAGTCCATAACTAAAACAGTGCTTCAATATACTGGATATGACGTTCCCATCCTTGCATATCCGCTGCCGAGCATTAATCTATCTTTACCGGATGTCAAAAGGACACAGCACTGTTGTGTTTGACAAGCATAGTTTAACTGCAAAAACTGATCAAACTTTTCGTCTCTTTTAGCTATGAATATTCACTAAATTTACATTCTGAATGATATTTACAAGATAATCCACAACTAATCACAAAGTAAAAGAAAAAAAACTGTCCACTTTGGTCTGTGGGGCTAAAAAAACACTCCATCAAAGAATTATATATGACATGCAAAGACTGTAAGGAAAATAAAAAGAGGAAGCAAGTAAGCAGGTCTCTGATCCCAGGAACTATCATGTTTTCCTACGACTGTTTTTCTGTTCAGCTATGCACAGCGTCTCTTTTGCCATGGATGAGAATGTCTGAGCGTTATCTTGCATTTCTGTGGTTTTCAAGCTAATTCCCTGGATAAATCAAAATTAAGTACAGAAACAATTTTACAACCATAATATCATAGCAGGCCGTCCTCGGGGCTGGGCAGGAGGGGTGCCTGCCCAGGGCCCAAGAAAAGCAAGCCCAAATTCATTAAAAAAGCTTTTATCAAAAAAAAAAAAAAAGATAGAAACTTCCACTCTGAAAGAAAAGACGCCTGGTGACTATCGTGATTCCATATCTTTTCTTCAACCTTCCTTTATTAATCATTCCCTACTCCTTGTTTCTCTCAAAATCGTTTCATCTCCTCCAATTACCAAATAAAATTTTGGAAAATTTCCAAGATCAAAATAAATTCTTGAACTAAATTCCTTCTTTTCGGCTTTCCATATTATGAAAATCTCAAGATCTTTCCTTCCCACTTCCATCCTCACTCAATCTCTCAATTCTATAATTGATATTCACAATTGAACATGATTTCCCCATAAACACCTATTTTGTATTGAAATTTTCTAAAGGGATTTACATTACACATAAATAATGCTCCTTCTATGAGCTCTATATCTCACCATTTCCATTATTTCTCCTTATTTCCTCACAATTATTGGTTCGAATTTTGATAATTTGGCAAAATTTGGCTATAAATCTATTCGAATTGTACTCCCTTGTCCCTCGGGAAGTTCTAATCTTTGCCGACAAAGAATCGAAGGGGGAAAGAAAAGAATAATATGGAATTCCTGGGTATAAGTTTTTTGTGTTCTTGCTGATTTTCCATTTTTAGATGAATTTGATCTATAATAAACGAGACTTATTTATGTATTTTTTATTTTTGTAAATCTGTAAATCGGTAATTGAGAATTTTTTGTACTTAGTACTTAGCAATATGTATAATTTTGCTAATTCGGTAATATAGATGATTGATTTACTTGCATTTGTTGAATAATTTTCAAATAATTTGTTGATTTACTTGAGTTTGTTTATGTTATTCTTTTTTCTGAATGCTAAAAAATTCAAAATGAATTCTGGATTTTGATATATCTCATTGCTGGTGCGCAATGTTGATATAATTATTTAGAAAGTGGGACAAAGAAATTTGAAGAATGTGATGTAATATGTTTTTATGGGATCTTACATGTTTGTTCTCTGCTGATTAATAATGTATTGTAATTTCAAAAATGCTCAAGAAAACCGCTTTTTTATCATTTTAGGGAAAGATATAACTTTAAAAATATTTTTTAGAACTTTTTCTTTTCTATGTAGCAAGACATTTTATGTTGAATATTTTTTTTGTAAAAACAGTATGGGGTCTATTTTTCATGGTTCGCCCTTGGGCGTAAAAATGTCGAACGGGGCTGATCATAGCTCACAGTCGTCGAAGCAAAAATTCATCCTCCTTCCTTTCTTTTCTTGTTTACATAAATATATTGTATATGAATGCAGGCTGTGGCATAACCAAGATTTCAGACATAGCAGGCTATTTAGCTATACCACTCCTACGGGCTTATGTTATGAGGTTGCTTTAAAACATTGCAATTTTATTTGTCGTGCATATGATAACGTGAGATTAAATGCCTTGATTTCGAATAGGAAAGTGTAATGTTTGGTAGATTATAAGCAGTTTATGAGTATTCTGTTGGGGTTTTTTCTGTTGACTAGACTTGAGCCCGTGTTATACAGGTTAAATTTTGTTATAATAATGGTACAATAATACAACAATAAAATTTTCATGACATTGTTTCCAAAAAAGGGATAAAAAAGCACCTCATGAATTATACTTCCCCATGTATCTTCTTCGTCCAATTTCAAAGAAAAACACTGGTTAAGATATCGGGGGATGCATGCTGAATCATACACCAACTCAAGTTACAAAAGTATCCCCTCAGACTCGTGTAACCAAAATATAGTTGACTAAATTTGGCTATTTAGCTTTGCTCAATTTCGAAAGGCACTTTTGCAAATATAGTTGAAGAGATACTGACAAACAACTAGATATTGCTTTAGTTCGAGGATAATACTATAACATATTAATGCACATAGCAGTTTTTACCTGCAGTTTGTTCACATTCTCAGTAAGCTTGAGCTTATTTTCTGTCATTTTGGCAGCACTTGATTCCTGTAATAAGAATTTCTAATTACATTTAGTATATGTAGCAAACAATTTTCAATATCACCAGAAAAGATGCTGAAAACTGCTTCCGTCCATTTCAAAGAGATTGCAACACTACAGATGAAGCAAATAGTAGGCATTCACAATTTAGGCTGTTTCTACCTCATATTTGGTGGATAGAATTAAAATATTTTCCCTTATAGAGAAGTGTTCAATATTTAATCATCTAAATACGCAAATGATATCAACAGTAGCCAACTTTGATTGATCTAATAATAAAGAGCTTTACCCATGATCACTTAATTCATCTCAAAAAAGTTGATACATTTTTTAGTTAGCACTTGATGAATTTTATTCCTAGCATTGTAATTAAAAGAAAATGAGGAGGTTGAACTCTTACACTAGTGGGATTCGAAGATGAGAATCCATATTTCTTCTTAATTTGATCAACTGTCTCCAGTCTTCTCATCTTGTGGCTCTTCATGGGCTGAAGGTTTCTCGTTCTTGACCGTCATTTGCTTCAGTTTCCCTGGAAATGATAGTTTTTGAGCAGGTGGGAAGAATATTCATCAGTTGTATAATAACATAACGCACATGCAGTGTACTACCACCACCATCATGAATTATGGAATCACTTTTGTGCTATAAGCGTATTGAACTAGAGAACTTTATATTTCCCTAATCTAAATCTTCAAATAGCGTAATAAGACCAAAGTGCTGACCTTTAAATGACTGGAACTTGCTTGCAAATTTCTGCTTATTTAGCAATGCCATCACATTGTCCCCTTTTGGTTTTTCATCCTGATCATCAAGATCAATGTCATCTGCAGAAAGGTATAGATGATAAACAAGGCATCACGCACTAAATTAACTCATCTGTCTAAGATATACTTGTCCCCTTCTTTTGAGCTGCAACAAATCTAATGCACGAATTCCAATGCAAACTTTAACTATTAATATTTTTAATTACGTATAAGTATGAATTATTAAAAGTTGATATTCGAAAATACATATCGAGACGAAACTAACAATATCTCACTTGATAATCAACGTTGCGATTAAGCATCTATACAAATATATTAGGCGCATAACAACGTTCTATGCGCCACGTGACACCCCTCCTTCTACCACTAGACTTTTGCCACGTGCCTATTAATCAACAATAAGTCAGGGGATCATTATTTAAAAAATATATATACTAAAAGTCTTGGGCCCGACCCTTGCCTCTGTTTGTTGATTTCCAAAGACTCACCGGGGCCTCCTATCTAACACCTTTTTAACAATTCATATTTCCACGAATTTATAGATATGTGTTGTAATTAGTAATGTGGCAATAAATTCCTACTTCCAGCCATTAAAGTTTATTTTTCTTATTTGATTTCTTTTTTTGGCAATACATCCCCCTTGCTCCATCTCCCCTTTCGAAATTCACCATGAATGTGAGAGTCCCTCTACCCCTCGTAATTAATGGGATAGCTTTACAAATTATTCTTGATGCTAATCAAATCTTATTGTTGCTGTTCGAGAATACGAATCGGAGACGGAGTTTAAATGTCGAGGGCAACTCCCATATAAGAAGGCCAGTGAAATGAGTCGTACATAACACAAATTCTTTGATTGCGTATATAATTTATTTCAGTGTACTTTATGTGCCATGTGGAACCTTTCCTCTTGCACGTGAATTTTATCGCGAGTGCAACGAACCAATAGTAGATTGATCATCATTTTTTTGGAAACAATATAACGATATCTTGAATCTGACCCCCTTCGAATTATTAACAAGTATTAAGATACATTTACCGCTACACCAAGTGATATATGGTGTAATTATTTTTAAAATCAAATTATTAATAGATGAAATATATGGGTACGTGGCATAGTTCCGACCTAAAAACTAGGTTCTATATTTAAGAACATACGGTCAAAGCTGTCAGCCAATTTGACCCATAAAAAGAGATGTAATAGCGTAAGAACGGGAGGAAGTATAACATCGGAAATCAAGTATGCCCAACTTCAATTCCTGTTTCGTTTACAGAAGATGAGTTGCAGTACGAACAAGATGACTGGGTTGGAATAATCTGTTGCTTTACATCAATGTAATAGTTGAATCTATTAATTGCTGTTCTTCCAGGCGGAAAGATGAAACTGCCTCTCATCGTAAATCTAATTTCCCGCTCTCACTTTTCTTTCATAATATATATAGAAAAACACCGAGTTTACATATAGGGGATCTAGAAGGCCTGACATGGAAAAATCTAACATCTGATTCAAAAAGGCAAACACATCAAGAGTAGCACAGCTACCAATATCCAAGCCAATCATTTTCATTTTCCGCTTGAGTAGGAAAATTGGAAACTGCAAAGTTCTTTTGAGAGTTCTTCAAAAATCGCTTTCCTCGTCTCTGGTTTCAGCATCAGCTCCGTGGTTTGTTTTGCTACCGTTACCATCTTTGAATAGAGTGCCAAACACTCCCTATTATTAAATATTAGATAAGCAAACAAAGAATATCTAGTCAAAGTACTTTACTGGAAATGGAGCCAAGATACCCTCAGATGTTACTACCTTTTTCTTTTCTTTATGATGGACCTGACGGAGAAGTTGCTACATCCTCTGAAGTCCAAAGATTTTTATCATATACCCAGAAAGGGAATCCAAGTGTCTAGTACAATCAAAAGAACAAGTCAATATAAAACCTAACAAATTTCGTTTGTTGATACTCAATTCACGAAAGCGCCTTCGCAAATCAAGTATATAGTTAATTTGATTTTAAGGGAAAAGTATATGTTCATTCTATTTGAAAGAAAAACGTAACATGTTCAGTGTTGCATTAGTCTGGAGAAACAATTTGGATAAGCATATGCTTACCTATACTTTTCCATTTTGAAGCAGCATTGAAGCCACTGCCACTTCTTGATCACTCTGCATCTGGATCAGTTACAAAACCCAAATAGCTTTGTGTAAACATTACCGAGAAATACAGGGAAGAAAATATTATGAAGCATCGTATCATATTACCATTATAACTTCTCCATCAACAGAACAGCATATGAAATAGTCCGGTAATGCGTTTAGTTTCATAGGGCGAGCATGTGAAATCTTTAGTGTAGTTTTTTCACAATAGATAATTCTGGCAGGGATCTACAATTTCATAGACAAAGACTTCAATGATAATATCTATAACTGCTTCCATATTACTTAGTTCTCTTTACAAGTTAAACATATTGTTAAGATTAGATCAATTTGTTCTCCCCTTCATTAAGCTGAAAAACATATTTTATACTAAGGACCAAGAGTCCCGCACCAAATCTACTTAGGAAACAAATCCTATATCACAAAGAATTATAGTAGTAAATAGAGTCCTATTTCTCACACCCCTCAAGATGCAAATTCTGACGCCCAACTTAGACAACAAAATTCAAATTGAGTTCACTCAAGAGCTTTGGTGAAAAAATATCCGCCAACCGAAACTTGGTAGGCACATAAGAAGGAGCAATGAGACCATCACCACGGCATCCCGAACAAAGTGACAATCGTATTCACATGTTTCGTGCGCTCATGGAAAACTGATTCTTAGCATATACAAAGCAGATTGACTATCACAAAAATAACCGCATCCCAAATAGGATGCCGACCCTTTGATCACCTAAAAGCTGTTTCAACCATTTCAATTCACATACAACAAAGCAGCTCATCGAACGATATTTCCCCTCGGCAGACGACCGAGACATGTAGGTCTTTCTTTGTTTTCCAGATACGGGGGAATAGCCCAACAACAAAAAACCAAACACTCAACCAACGCCGAGCAAGAGGGCAACCAGCCCAATCGTAATCACACCACTGTGGATAGATCACTATCGAACGAAATAAGATACCCCGGCCTCGGATTTTTCTTCAAATAACGCACTACCCCCGCACAATGCAGCCTCCCAATGAGCAATCCGAGGTGCCCGCATAAACTGGGGACGAGATATGAACAAAATACGCAAGATCGTGACGAGTGACAAAGAAGATAAATCAAGCTGGTCCCATCAAACGCCTATACCCCAAGATCGTCCAACAATTCACCACGGCCAAAGCAATGATGATGTCGCGTTCCATAGGAAAATCTTGGTGTTTAGCACCCAACAACCCACATTCGGAAATAATGTCCATAGCATATTTTCTGACTCATAAAAATCCCTCGAGGACCTCCTCGCAACCTTCAAGCCTTAAAATACTTCAAAACACCCAAATCTTTCATTTTAAAACATTGTCCCAAATAAGTTTGAAGTTCGAGTGAAGGCCTTCCCGATCGCCTCCTCGCAATAATCATATCATCCACATATATAAGCACATTAAGTCGAATGTGTTTCCCGGTCAGAGTGAACAAAGAATAATCGTAATATGACCGCTTGAAACCATAAGATTTCAAAGCAAGAGCCAATTTTGCAAACCAAAGAAAGGGGTCTCGCTTTAATCCATATAACGACTTTTTCATCCCAAGTACTGTGTTAGTATTATCTTTCGGGAAACCAGGAGGAATGCGCATAGAAACTTCCTCCTCCACATCACCATGTAGAAAGGCATTATGCACATCCATCCGATGAATCTCCCATCTTTTCACCGCAGCAAAGCAAACCGTGAAAAGGAATCGTTGTCATTTTTGCCACCGGGGCAAAGGTTTCATTATAATCTATGCCTTCCACCGATGATGACCAAATATAACTAATCTCGGCCTTTTAACCTTTGCGCTTGTCCCCGCTCATCATATTTCTCCGTATACACCCATTTACTTCCCAAGGCTTTCTTCCCGTGAGGAAGAGGTTGTAAGTCCCATGTACCCCCGATCCTCCAAGGCTTTGATTTCGATCGCCATGGCCCACGCCAACCTTCATGTTTCATAGCCTCCTTGAATGACTTAGAGGGTTCCCCGCATAGCAATAGCTCGCTAAATATCCGCGATGTCTCGTCGTAAAATTTGTCACAACTAACATAGTGCGTAACAGGATTGGAGTACCCGAGGACTTTGATGAAGCAATAGATCGAGGAGATGGACTTTTCTTTTTCACTACCGTATTTAGTAATATAATCCCGCAGCCAGAGGGATAGCTTTCGCACGCTTCCCCGACCCAAGGTACTACTATGCTCAGCACCATCGCCCACCTCCCCAACACTCACCCTCCCCCACGGTGGCATCCATGAACCCACATCCGATGTCTCCACGCGAGGCTCGCCAGGAATCCTAACCCGCCAACGTGCGAGACAAGATCGCCGAATCCGCGGCACATGCGGTACCGAGGCGCCGCCTCACGCTCCGTACCTGATCATCCAGCACACCGCTCCAACGCCCACAGCACCACCTCATCATCAACATATTCCACTTCAAAGAACCAAAGGCACAACAAAGTCTAGGTGTAGAACAGCAAAGGGAAAAAAATAGTCTCAATGAACTTCACATCACGAGAAACAAAGTATTTGTGAGTATCTAAATCGAACAACTTCCATCCTTTTGAGTGATAGAGTAACCGACAAAAACACACTTCCGACTTCGATCGGCAAACTTATCCCCGTGGTGATGTAAATTAGAAGCATAGCATGGATACCAAAACTCATATATCGCACATACTAGGGGCTTTTCCAAACAAACACTCATGGAGTTTTATAATCAAGAAGCACAGCTGGGAGTACATTACTATTAAATGACACGCCGCATGAACACAATCCCCCAAAATCTCAATGGTAAATTAGCTTGAAATCTCAAAGCTCGAGCCACATTCAAAATATGTCTCGTGTTGCTTCTACCCGTCCGTTTTATTGGAGGAGTCTTAAAACACATGAAGTTTCAAATATAATGCCTTGTTTTGCAAAATATGATCTGCATAATTAAATTCCGTGCCATTATCACTTCTAACCCGTCGACCGCCCGAGTAAATTGTCTGACAACCAAGGCAAGAAAATTCGTAAAACATAATCTCAACTTCAATTTTATTATATAGGTAAATAAATCCACACAAGACGGGAGAAATCATCAACTATGGTCAAAAAACATGAGGCACCACAGTTCGATTTGGTTTTATAGGCGCCCCATGTATCACAATGTATCAACTCAAAAATACGACTAGCTCTCGACTATCGCTCCTAGGATAACTAGTCTTTAGTGGAGGCGCGCATGAAACAAACGTCACACCCATCCGTGTATTGCAACCACTAAGACTGATGATGCGGCTTACACACGGTGGAATGACGCAAAATCTTTCTCCGGGTGGCGACCGCACGCCGTGCTACAAATCACTCCATGCTAGAGCCATCAACCACCATGATCTTCGCCTCTAGAACCCCACTTAAAAAAGAAAAGTCCATCCCCTCGCCTCACCTCGCCCAATCAAGGTCCTCGTCCCGCGGTCCCTCCGTAATACAGCACAAGGTTTTTAGTGAATTGGACAATACAATTTTTCAACCTAATAACCGAGGAATAGAGATCAAGTTACAATCTAAATTCGGGACAAACAACACATTCAAGAGTTTCAATTTTCAGAAGTAATACATCACCCTCATATGTTGCATCAACAAGAGACTTTCCATCCGTGCAAAACCAACAAGACACCCATTAATTTTTTCAACGTTATCGCGACAATGAAAACATGCCCGTCACATGATGAGTCGCGCCTCGGATCAATAATCCAAGAAGACTTACCGGACGGACTATCTTTAGGCTTTGGTAAATTTTAAGAGATCTAGCAAATTTTGCCATTGATCTAGGGGTGAGACCCGCGAGCCCGGCCACTCGCAAAGATTTGTCGGTCGCTTAGTGGAGTTGAACGCCCGGCCAGCCAGCAAAGGCTGGCCGTGGCCTTGCTGGCACGTCGCAGTGGCTCGGCAAGGCCGAGCCGCGACCACGACCTCCTCGACCGACGCACGAGGCGCGGCCTCCACGGCCCCGCGTGGGCGATCCCCCACCAATCGGGGTACCCCACCACCCGAAAACAATCGCTAGCTTCATGCCCGTTATTGATTACAATGAGTGCATATGACCTTGGATTTGTCAAAGTTTCCGATCTTGATTGCGCACCGACACCTTGAAGGCCAAGGCGTCGCTGGGATTTGGGAGCCCCGATGGGGGCCACGCAGACGCTCCTCCCTGCGCCACATAGTGATAGGCGCGAGTGACCGTCGGCAGGGGGTCAGTCGCAAGAATCGTCGAGCGAAGCGGAGCATAAGCCTCATCGAGGCCGATTAAAAACCGATGTAGTCGGTCATGTTCACGCATCTGGTCAAGAAATTTTGTGACTGGGCACCCGGAGCCACTCGTAGAACATATGGGTGCGACCTCCTGCGAGGCAACCTCGTCCCAAAGTTTAGATAGGCGATCGTAATAGGTGGCCAAAGATTCGCCGGGAGATTGCTTGCACTCACCAACCGGGTTTTCAATCGAACAATTCGAAAGTGCCATTAGAGACACAAAATCGTTCCTTTAAATGCTTCCACAATTCATGAGCATCCTCAAAATAGGAACTTAAGAATCCGAAGTGCTCGGGAAATTGCGTTAAGGAGCCAAGAAACAATCATGGAGTGAATAGTACTCCAATCAGCAAGTCGGCCCGGTGTCGTTGGTTTCGGAATCGTACCATCAAGAAAGCCAAGTTGGCGTTTGGCATTAAGGGACATGCGGATCGCGCGTGCCCATTCATCAAAATTATCGTCCTTTAATTGAATAGGAGTGATAAGATTGCCCGGATTATCGTTGAGCTCGCGGAAGAAGACCGGATCTTGTTTCTCCGGCTGGTTCGACAAACTACCGGCGGCGTCGGTCATCACGACACGCCCTAGTGCGACGGCAGTAGGTACGAAGGGGGTATCAATGGTGTGCACGAAGGTCGGGACGTAAGTTTAGGGAGAGGAAAAAAATCTTGGGCACGATACCATGTTAAGTTTAGCTCAATTTGTTCTCCCCTTTCATTAAGCTGAAAAACATATTTATACATCCTAAGGACCAAGAGTCCTGCACCGAATCTACTTAGGAAACAAATCCTATATCACAAAGAATTATAATAGTAAATGAGAGTCCTATTTCTCACACATATCATTCGTATAAAAATATAGGATGATTAAGCTGCATAATCTCCTTTTCCACATATATCGACATTATACCCCTACAAGATTATAGAACTATGAGCAGTGGTTATTCTTCTTTGTTTCATCAGCATGGACACTTACGTAAAATTCAAAAGGTTGTACGGATTAACATGTTCAAAAATTTGAGACAAAGCTACTCAGAATGAGATCAACTTCTGGTTCTTAATGAAGGCAAAAACCTTATAAACACATCATACTCAAACTATATTTAAATCCTCTTATCATATTTTAACATAAACAGCAATATTATGTGTTTGAATGGGTAATAACATTGATATATTTATAATACATAATTCAAGATTTTACAAACCTTATTTCAATTATTCCACATGAAAAAGACAAGTATGAGCCCTGTGCTGGAAGTATTGCACATCATAGATGCCTCAATAACAGGAAGATGAATTAAACTTCAGTTTGTAGCAAACCTTCTAACCCCCTTTGTTATATGTGGTAGCGAATAGATATATACAGCTTTCTCGGAACAAAGCAATAACTGCTGCTTTTGTGCCGCTTCTTCTGTAGAAGATCCTCGGCTTGCTTCTGTAGAATCAAAATTTTTTTAGACCCTTTACTTTCCAGTGAACAAAAGGTTGATAAGCCCACTCCTAAAACTCCAGACTAATTCAAAGAAGTTAAAGTTCTAAAATAAATAGTCGAATACAATTGACTAAAGTCACAACATTTACTCCAAAGAAGGATCTATTACCTAAAGTCTGCATATACAGAGCTCTGGATGGTTTCTTAGGGTGCACTGTGCTACTGCTAAGTGTATTTCCAGAATCAGCATCAAGTGCCAATAATACAGATGAATCCCTTGTTACGATTACCAGTATATTCTTTTTCAAAACCATGGATATTTGATGTTTCCAAACTTCAGAGATATAACATCTGCAGACAACTCAGTTCCAATTTGTTTCTTTGATACAAGATAGAGGAACCCCTTTGTCAATGACTGAAATCTGGAAAGAATGTAATTCAAAACTTGTTAGTGTTGCCAATTATCTCTATTGGTTGTGCTTTCTTTCTGGCTCAAGAAAAACAATGTGGTAACATAATAACAAGTCTTTTTGGTGTTTTTTTTCTTCTTTTAAAGAAAGCTCTTTCTCATGAAGACATTGCTCACTCAAAAGATTTCTCATGAAGAACAAAATGCATTTGGAGTAAAGCAACCATGACACTGCAACTGAACATGATGCCATTGACTTTTTTACTTTTTGTTATTGGAAATAAACTCATCTTGACATGAGGGTCACTTGAAGAAATGAGAGTATCCACTCCATATGTTCCAAATTAATAGGCCACATTCATTATAGTCTCCAGTTTAAAGCGGATAATATCATAATCTCCTATTTCGATTTCTTACACATAATTCTATCATATTCTGTGAATAAATTCACTATCATGCATCAATCCCAATAATGTTCTTTTTTACCAACTGATCAGTCATTTTAGCGACGAAATGACCTCACAAATGACAAGAGACGACAAAGAAGATGCAGAGGAAGTCATATGAAAATTTCCCAAAGATACGAATGTGGCGGCCAATTATATATCACTCGCTTTGATAATCACTTCTTTACTGCTCTCAACCAATTAGCAGTAAAACTGTATACACCTAGACCTTGCCAGCAACTATGTTAGCTTTTGATTCTTTATTACCCTCCTCAAGTACCTATGTCGAATCCTTGCTTTCCGACATGGGTATTTTAAGTCTGACACTTCTTTTCGGGGGCTAAAATGATCGAAAATTTTCATATATCCGAGTCGATACTCTGGACGCATAACGTGCCTGACAAATGTACACGAATCCGTGTAATATAGGGCAGCAAGCCAGCAACGAATCCATAGTTGCCGGTGATTGTCATAGTTTTTTATTACTCATTGGCAAGGCAACAAGGTATAGGTGCCTTTCGCCCCTTGAGTCTGACCTCGACCAAAGCAAATCAATAATTCTGAACAAGAACATGAGTAGCTGCACAAACAGTATATGCTCTTTCTTTATTCTCTTAAAATTCAAGCCTTAGTCTAGAGGCAGCATATTAACACTGCAATGCACGGTTGGCGTTTCTCACAATCATCATCATCAGTCTAGAGACCTGAACTCCATTGACTCAAGGTGAAAAACAACCATTTTATGGAATCTACATAACCAGAGAAAGATCACCCTACATTTTCCTAATTGTGACATTATTATCACAAGTCTTTAGCCAGCTGTGCTTCTTATTTCTATTTCATGGAAAGCTTCTCTTGCCGCTGAAAGGAAATAGAGCTACATGCAATATTTTCAAGCAACACCCAGATGCTTCTTTAGAAAGCTGAATACAAACCAGAAGGAAATGAACTGGATGAAGTCCTAGAAATAGAATTGGAATGGAAGAAAAGCTTACATGTCCTTGTTCAGATCCCACTGCAAGATATTTTGAGCAGCTACTTATGTTGAAAGAAAGTAATAGATCCATTGACTTTTATGAACTTCACACTATGAATGACATGATTGTTTCCTTTCTTTGAACTTCCTGAAGTAATTAGCAAACCAAATACTGTTTAAAAACTTAATCAATTGCACCATATAATAATATTAACTTGAAATTCTTCTAGTCCAGGTTTATTTTCAACCAAAAGAAATGCAAGCTAGAAAGAATTCATGACTGCATTTCATCAACAGTTAATTCCATCCTGTGGTTGATGCAACTTTACCTGTTAAAGAGAAAAATCCATTCTCTATGGAAAAGGGCTCAGGCTTAAAGTGATAGATACGGACCTGTGCAGTTTTGAAATTCTATAAGAAAAAAAGCGCAAAAGTTCGATAACAAATTAACATCCGTGAGAAGACCATGCCAGCAAATTTACTCATGCCACTTTTGTCTCCAGAAAAGAGAGCCCTCGATGAAGCCATTAAACAGTAATAAATTGCAGCCAATGCTATACCACTTTGGAGACACATCATCCCTCATTCTGCAAATGGCACTAAGACAATAAAGCCAGAAGGATACAGTGGAAGGTTGACGGTGGCCATAAATAGTTCTTAAATCATATAAAATATTTCAGAATAGCTTCAATCATGTAGAAAAAAAAAAAAGCAAATTCTCGAAAATCCCATTTTTACACATGACTGTTGGGTTATGGTTGACTTTACAAATTACAATGTATGTGTAGTGTCAGCATTCTGCACCTCACAAGGGGCTCATTATCCCTAACATTCATACAGTGATGCAGGCAGCCCTCAGAAGCATTAGGCTGTTCCCTTAAAGTAGTTTTTCCATGTTGTACATAAGAAAAACATTTCAGTTCTGTTTTAAAAAATGCATCTACTGTATCCACTTGATATCATAAAACGTTGAGAAAGATATTGACCTGTTGTGTTAGTGATAGAAGCGATCAAGAGGGGCACGTGACATCCTTTAAAAATTTGACTGTTCCGTCACCATGTCCCGTAATATACAAGTTCTTGATCTTTGCAAAATCCAGCAACGTGAGGTAAATTGGACAGTTTTTGCTTCAAAAGGAAGAACGGATGGGATATTTTTCACCACTGACAAGTAGTCCTGCATAATGCTTACCTTATGTAACAGTGGATAGACAGAATAGAGCCAAAACAAGAAATGAATTGGATGTATTATTACCTCATCCTCAGAAACTATACTGTTGGTATGGTTTGTGATAAATTGGAGCAGTAGTAGTACTTGAAGCAGAATTTGGAAGCTTTTGGTCATCAATTCAATTTCGGTAGTGATGCTGCAGACTTTGACTGGGATTGCGACAAACACTTCTCAATAGAATGATCATCATAGGCATATATGAGACCAGATTTTCCCAACAAAAGGAGAAACTGTTGCTTATGTTTGCTTTGTTAATTGGAGCAAGAGATGATTTCTAAATCAAGACATGGTCTGGTTGTTGAAGCCCCAATTTGGTTGTCCTAAGATTCAAAGTGTCTTCATTCAACAAGATCACCTCATACAATAGTTTTGAGCTCTCTACATTAAAAGATCACTTAACTTTTTCCAACACTTTACTGGCTGTAAAAATGAAGCACATAAATTTTCCTGATGCATCCATATGAGAGAGAGCTAACCTTAATGTAGCATTTAGTACTCATATAAAAACAAGTTACAAGTTACACCAGCATAATAGACAAGCTGATTACAAAAATGAAGAGTCTGAACTTGATTGTGAATTCAACTAACTTAGAAGCAAGATCAAAGATGTAAAGCATCAAACAATATTCTGTAAACATTTAGTTAAATATGGTGGATGTTGATCCATATACCTGAACCAAGTTAGTGGATGTGGCGTCAAAGGCACCAATAACATACAACCGATTAGCTTTCCCATCTGAATAGACCTACCTAATGATGCTATAGGAATTTT